>PVJA010029268.1:0-26782 GCA_004027025.1 Myocastor coypus | reverse complement strand
TTTTTTTTTTTTTTTTTTTTTTTTTGTCTTTTTGAGACAGGGTCTTGCTATGCACTTCAGGCTGGCTTTGAGCTCACTTTTATAGCCCAGGCTGGTCTCGAACTCACACCAGTCCTCCTGCCTCAGCCTCCCGATTGTGGGGATTACAGGTGTGCTCCACCATGCCCAGAATGTCATAGTGTTTTGAAAAATAAAAAGCTCACTATTTTTTCCCTGATTCTAGCATCTACCTATTTATCTATCTGCTATCTGTCTATCTGTCTACTGTCTATCTGTCTATCAACTATCTCACCTACCTACCTACTTAACATTTATCTATAAAACTGTTGCATCAACAATTAAGAAAGACATTATAAGCCGGGCGTGGTGGCGCATGCCTGTAATCCAGCACTTGGGAGGCTGAGGCGGGAGGATCAGTGCGAGTTCGAGACCAGCCGGGGCTACCAAAGTGAGCTCAAGGCCAGCCTGAACTGCATAGTGAGACCCTGTCTCAAAAAGACAAAAAAAAAAAAAAAAAAAAAAAAAAAAAAAAAAAAAAAAAAAAAAAAAAAAAAAAAAAAAAAAAAAAAAAAAAAAAAAAAAAAAAAAAAAAAAAAAAAAAAAAAAAAAAAAAAAAAAAGACATTATATTAAATGGTCAGGTATTTGGAATTAAGAAAGTAATTTTAAAAATGTTATCAGGGATTTGAGAATTAATTTCACTTACTTGACAAACTGTTCTAGACCTGGTTCCACACCTCACTTCTAATGGTCAGATAATATTGAAGACAACGATTTTACAGTAATGCATTTGTTTGCACCTTTAACATTTTTAAACTGAGCACATTTAATTTGATATATCATGTTAGTCCAACAACAAAAGAGCTTCCAAATTCAATGTGAAAATGGTGTGTTCTTTTGGAGTCACAAGGTTTTGACAAGTATTGTCATATTTTACAAAGAAGCATGGAGATGAAGGCAGGGAAACCATGAAATCTCATGAATTCTCAAGAATTTTCTATAAAAACTGGACAGCTCAGCTAAATTGAAACAGTGAACCTAGGTCTCAGCTAAACAAGAAACAATGAAACACTTCATTTCCAAACCTGACCAAGGTCTAGGAAAACTTGACTTTCTTCTCAAATTGAACTCCCAAATAGCTGAGTTTCCATGCTATTGGATTTAAAATGAAATCTCACTTTGACATTTACTGATGAAAAGGTTACTTTTTCTAAGGTTAAAATAAGCAGAAATATATATTTATTTAACTCTCTTGGTTATACATGAAAATAACATCAAAAAACAGCTGTCCACTCTTTGAAAACTCTGTTTACTTTTAGAGTATTGATGGTCACATTTTCTTCAAAGTGCTTTTAATCAATAGTTTGGTTATATTTTTCTCCCATTAAAAATAGGCTAGCTAATGATCTTTCAGTAGAGCACATTTAGGATTAGTGTGAAGCCACTGTCTCTGGGTTTATCAAACTGATTCTGGGTACTTTAACTTGGAACATTTATTTTTGAAATGTAACTCACCAGTTACACAATATATCTACTGGGAAGACTATAAGGGAGTCCACAAAGTAGATTCTCCATAGGCCAGCTTTGCATAATCCTTGCCAAGCTTCTTCACAGAGTCAAGACATTCCCATAACTCTGGACCTGCCCAGGAACAAGACAGATGACTTAAGTATTTCAGGCACTACTCCAAGGACAAGTCCAACAAGAATATATTGTTTTAGGTCATGCAATTTGGGGTACTGTGTCATCCAGATAGACACATCAGATTGTATTAACCTGCTCTTTTATTCCTTATATGACACTTGACGTGTTTTAATTCTATAATAGTATACTGTTTTCAATATCTTATGTCAGTTGTAATTTGATCAGTTTTATAGAATAAGCACTGAAAATAGAATTTCTTTCAATGAAGCAATGACACTGATAATCAATAATTCTTGCTACCAAATAAACCTCTTTTTGGGAGCAATCATGCCATGTAGCATCCAGAACACAACCAACAGCAAAAATTACTGTATATAAATGTCCCACAAAACACAAAATATATGAAGTTCATAAATCATTGTTGAAAATTTTTCCCATGGGCTACAAAAGCAAGCCACCTTACTCTTACATGTGTGCTTTCACAAGACTAACAGGAAAAAAAGGCAGCTGCTTTTTAAATTGATCCTGATTTTTACCATATAAGTGACTAATTTCTGCACCATTGATTCAACTAGCCATGTAGTCAATAGCACAACAGAAAACACTGTGAAGAATAGACTATTTCTGTATGCTTTATTGTAGAAGCTTGGCAATAAATATTTTTAAAGTATAAACCGCATTGTTGTTTTACTCCTTTATAAAAAAAAAAAATCACCTAAGTCATAGAGGATAATACTTTAAGACCAATTTTAACATCTCAATGAGGAATAAAACTTACATTTCTTCCTTACTTATAAAGTAAAATTAATGTCTATCTTGTTAAAAATTTAACATAAAGCAATCAATACATTAAAACATCAAGAGAATATAGGAGCTATAAATGAAATGTTGAAGGAACTTCTACATAATACTCAAGAGATAATGTTATCACAATTTCCCAGTCAAGTGATTGTGAAGAAACTATGTTTTACAGAGTTCAGAAGATAGTTGCTAAATGTCTAAACCATTCTATTTAATAATACTTTTATTTATCTCAGCAAAAATAGCTGTTAAACCTCAAAAATTGCTTTTCACTAGATCAAAAAATAGCTTTGTATATCCTATTGTCTCTCGCTGTCTCTCTGTCTCTGTCTCTGTCTCTGTCTCTGCCTCTCTCTCTCTCTCTCTCTCTCTCTCTCTCTCTTCCTCTCCCTCTCTGTCTTTGGCACCAGAAGAAAGGTGGTGGAGATGTTCAGAGCGCGCCTGCTCCATTCTTGAAGCAGCTCTTTTATTCATGGATACCTCTGACTATTGTGAAATTTTGTAATAAATTAGGCCAAAAAGCAATTATTTTGTGATTCCTTTCATTTATACCTTCAACTTTTGAAACACATGGAACATTTTGTCCAATGTCATGAATAAACACAGATATAATTTTTTAGGATCAAATAATTGCTCCAAAAAGACAGTATTATGAGTTCAATTAGTCATCACATAAGGGAAAACTTTCCCATTTTGAAATGGTTATTCTGATTTTTTTTTCCTGCTGAAAAGATAAGACTCAGAATTAAGGGTAATATACTAACTGTGACCTAAATATATAGTACATACACTATCTGTACAGTATATAGCAAAACTTCATTATTTTAAATACTGGGTTTCAGTTAGCCAATTTTGAAAATAAAGAATTTTGTGCAGTTGCTATAATATATGTTGCTGAGATGAGAATGTAGCAACTAGAAATAAAAAGAAAGCTCTATTAATTCTCTCCTGAAACATGCAATTAATGTAAATCTGCCTATATGGGTGGAGAGTACATGCCAAGGAAACAAAAAATAAGAATTAATTGTGTACAATTCTAAAAATGTAAAGCACTTCCAAGAGAAAAATAAGCAATGTAAACAGCTGTAGAGAATGATGCAAGGTGGTGAATGTGAATGCTATTTTAGGAAAAGGTTTTATGAATGACTCCTAGAATCAGGCTTTATTTGAACAATGACCTCAAGAGAGTGACAGTTACATAGACAGTGATACAGACATAGAATTATCTTCCTGGTAATACGTTAAAAAGTTGTGTTTCTACTATGTTCCCTAATTCCTTTTTTCCAAAGTTTACTCAAATTTAAAAAAAAAATTGTTTGTGAAATTTAGTATGATCACTTCAGATTGGTATATATTTTTGTTCTATTGTCTAGTTTTTAATGCTTTTTCTCCTTGATTCTATTTTTTGTTAATTCATTTAATTTTAAATTTAATGATTTTTTTTTGTTTTACGTTTCTAGATATGGTCTTTCCTTTCAAATATCACCCCATATAATTGATATCCTCCTTAAATTTTGTAATTTTTAAATTGTCTTACTCTTTATGGTTGAGTCATATCGTTACACATAGCATGTAATTGAACAAAGCCCAGGTCAGAATTTTGAGATAGGGCATTATGCAGTAATTTCTGCACATTAAATATCATCTATGTCATGTTTTAGGCACAGAAAAATATTTTTTCAGGACTAAAATTTTTCACATAGAATATTTAAATTTTGTATTCCATGTATAAAAATTCATATGTCTTTATATAAAATGTGTGGTGAAATGTAATCTAAAATATTTATGTAAAATCATATCTAATATGCATATTACATGCATAATTTTATGTAATACATGTATCTTGAGCTTGAATGATGTCACTTATGTTGGAGATCTTTGATGGGTTAGTATGGTAAACACTGCATCAGAAACAGGGAGAGTAATAGGGACCCATGCACTGGTCCCAATCTCCTGACTAGAGTTGCAGCATACAGCAAGAGGAAATAGAAAGAGAAAAAAATGGCAATGCAGTGGGGACCTGCGACAACTAAAAGGGAACAAAAGGCCAGGAGGCAACCAGAACCTCAATATCTATTCTATTAATGACATCTGTGTCAAGGACAATAGGTGAAGCACAATGAGTGTGTTCCAGAGAAGTAATGGTGACTGTGGTAGGCCAGTAACAAGAACAAAGTAATTTGCAAGGACAATAAAAAGGATAACAAGAGGGATGGCGGTGTAGCTCAGCAGATCAAGTGCTTGCTTTGGGAAGTGCAGGGCCCAGGTTTTTGGTTACTGGCCCCGCCTGCCGCGCCAGCCACTCTGGAGTGTGCTGAGCCAGCGATGGAGTTGGGGTGTGGTGGTGCATGCCTGTAATCCCAGCACTTGGGAGGTACAGTCAGGAGGATCAGTATGAGTCAGTAGTGAGATCTTGTACAAAAAGAAAGAAGGAAAGGAAGGAAGAAAGAAAGAGACAAAAAAAAATGGCAATAAGGAAGTTATCATTTATTAGGGGCCTTGTCATCCTCAGCTGGTCTTATTTGCCCTGAGAGTGCTTTAGGATCACTAGCCTTAGGGCTTCAGTTGTGAGCAGCAGAAATCAGGGAATTTTTGCAGTCTAATTTGGCTCAAAGGGTAGGACAAGGTATCCCTCAGACGTCCCTTAGACTCAATTTACAATCTACTTACTTAACTAGAGAAGATAACAATTACTAACGATGGAAGGTAGACAAAGAATCAAAACGTAGAAATAGGGGAATATATATTTATGAGTTGGATAGCAGGACACTTTCAAGCTGAAACTGTATATTTTCTTTTATTTATGTTATGCTGTTATGTTATGTTGTATGTTATGTTATGTTATGTTATGTTATGTTATGTTGTGTTATGTTATGTTATTCAGGAAAGGATCTACGGGGTCTACAGAGTCTCACTGTGTAGATCAAACTCGTAATGATTCTACTGTTTTCAGCCTCCCAATTTTGGGATTACAGGTTCACCTCATGCCTTAGTTACTTTTTACTCATTTCTGGGACAAATACGTGATGCACAAGCTTAGGAAAGGAAAGGTTTACTTAGCTCACAGTTACTGTAGGTTTCAAGATGCTACCCCCACGTTATAGGGTCTGAAGGAGATGTTGGGTCCTGCTGTGTTCAGGATAATCTGCTCCATACCTTCCAGAGACCTCCGCTAGGGGAGTGCAGGGCATCTCACAGTGCTTGCTATCAGTTTAAGGGTTCCTGCCTCTCTGGCCACATCCTTCAAGCCCTGCCCTGGTCCTCTAACCCCGCCCCTTGAGCTGTGCACTTGACAACCCCATGATTTGCGTGAGGCTTTCAGGGGAGAATGACATACAAACCATAACACACCACCATGCCCACTCTCAATCGATGTCTCAGCATGCCCTGGGGTCAAGGCTGGCAAGGCACATGGCACAGCTGGTATGAACCCCAGCGGCTGTACACTGCAACTGCTATTTTATTTTATTTTATTTTATTTTATTTTACTTTATTTTATGTCCAGTTCAGCCAGCCCTGGGGTGGGTCTAGCGCAGCATGTGGTGCCAGGGATTGAACCACGGGTCCATTCGGTTGCCTAAGATTTCCTAAACAGGCATTTTACACCACTGACCCATCTCTCTGGCCCAGCAACTGCTATTTTAGACTTCATTACTATAAATATAGCATACAGATCAAAAGGATAAGTCTGCTGTTATGGTCAATGAGTACGTGGTACACTAGGTACAGTGTTTTCCTTCAAATTCTTTTCTCTACTAGTAAAATAAAATCTAAAGACATGCTTAAGGCTTTGTTGAAATGAACTCCTATTCCATTTTGAAATTTATCCATATCTGTTATCATCCCTCACTTGTTTATGTGCAAACAAATTGAGATAATATTTATTAAAACTTCTCAGGGATTTGGATTCTATAGTTAGTATTATATTGTTTGCATTAAATTTATTAAGGGGAGCCAGAGAGCTAGTTCTGCAGTCTAAGTGCCTGCCTGGAAAGCACAGGGACTGGATTTTTTTTTTTTTTTTTTTTTTTTTTGGCTTTTTGAGACAGGGTCTCACTGTGTAGTTCAGGCTGGCTTTGAGCTCACTTTTGTAGCCCAGGCTGGTCTCGAACTCGCAGCGATCCTCCTGCCTCAGCCTCCCAAGTGCTGGGATTACAGGCGTGAGCCACCACACCCGGCAGGGACTGGATTTTGATCTCCAGAACCACATGGTTTTTTCGGCCCACCCCCAGGCATGCTTAGCCAGCCACTTAGACCGGACATGGAATCCCAGGTCTGGGGAGGCTAGCACAGGAGAATCACTATAGAGTGATTCTGTGAAGCAAATAAATTTTAAAAAGTATATTAAAAGAAAGTTGAAGGCCAGGCATTGTGGTGCATGCCTGTAATCCCAGCATTTGGGAAACTGAGGCAGCAGAATCAGTGTGAGTTCGAGACCAGCCTTGGCTACAAAAGTGAGCTCAAGGCCAGCCTGAGCTGCATGAGACCATGTCTCAAAAAAGACAAAAAAAAAAAGTTGATTTTGCATCTTCATTACACATACATTTGTACATGCTCATATGCAATAAAATTGAATGATGTTAGAGATGTTACTTTACTGTGGTAATCATAAAACAATATAAACATATATAAAATTATCATATTTAACATTTTAAAAACATACAATTGTAATTTATTATTTAAAAATAAGCTTAAGTTAAAAAGGAGGGTATTACCTCTGCTTTTAACATTTTGTGGTCTAAATTAGGCAACATGAATAATTTTGTTGATGCTTTATTTATCAACGCTTTATGAGCCCTTAATCCATTTGTCTCATTAATTAGGAGAACAATTAAGAACAGTCCTGAACCGGTAGGTACACTATCATCTAAAATGCACTAGAATTTTAGATGTAATCTCTCCAACAAAAGATGACACTGAATTAACTGCTGACAAACCAAGGACCTAGTTTAAGGAAGAAAGAACCTTGTCGTTTAGGGGGAACACTGTTAAAAATTGTGGAACAATATCTAATTTTTTACCTGTTCTACAATTTTTTTAGAACTACTGTGTTTATACCAGTTTTAACCAGGAGACATTTTTAATATGATAGTAAAAGTATATGATTAACTAGATCTATCACCCCAGCAGTGTTCATAGATAAAAATAGTATTCTATAGTAGTAGCTATTAGTCTTGACTTTACAGTAAGTACTATTAATTTATCCTTCTTTACATGTTCAGATTTGTTCTTGAATTTTATATGGTTTTCTGTGTGGTTCTGTTTCTTTATGTTTTCAGCGCACTGTGTTTTAATTGCTTAAGTACATGTATTGGTATAGTTTAAAATGTGTTCATTATAATCAGACAAGCTTGCTGATACAGATAACAAAGCAAATTAAATTGCATAAATTGATAGCATTTGCTCTCTTTCCTTCTTGTTAATGTGATACAATGACCTTTAATTTTCAGTTTTGAGGTAATGATAAAGTAGATGGTCATGTCGGTGTTATAATTCTCAAAATGTTCTATGTCAACTCTCTCCCTCAATGAGAAAGCTCTGTTTTGGGCTATAGGTACAAGGTTGGAAGTAGGGATCAAAGCATAAGATCACCACCTCCATCATAATATTAAGTCATGTACTCAGTGGGCTCAGAGGTAAAGGACACAACTGGAAGATGTTCATGTCTATCATGAGGTGAATGGGCTTTCTGGATCCTCATTCTGACTATTTCTCAAGAAATCTGCATTTTTGCAAACTATAAATCAACAAATAAATATATTTATTTTTGTGCAAGCCATAAACAGTAATGGTCTAATATATGTATCATAGATCCAACCATTTTAAAAATGACAGTCTTAGAAATGCACAAATTTCTTACTTTAGACATTAAGAAGACATATATTAGTTATAAGGGCCTAATGAAATACTGTGGAAACCCTGACACATGTAAATATCACTGCATACTAGCATTTACAATACAGTGTAGAATACAGTAAACAAATACATCATATTAGATTTCTACAATCTATATTTATCTGTATAATTTAACTATTACAAACATAGGGTTTAAGAGGGTAATGACCTATATTGTGTGTCTTTAAATAAACAATAAAAGTTACAAGGTAAAAGGAAAACATTTTTTCATAAAGAACACATTATCTTGCAATTTTAAACTTCTACTTAACTTAAAAGACCTTACAGTGTTTTTTTACAAGACAAAATTGATGTGCAAAAGAATAAGCAACAATGTAAACATGGAGCAAAGCAAAGCAGGACATAAATTATGAAGCTAAACTGTCTTTAACAAATATTGAAAATCACTTAATTTCGTTTTGAGGCTTCATGCCCGGAAGTTTTTAGAAGAAAATTAATGGCATAACTGGTTTAGAAAATTCAAAATGAAATCATGACATCTTGTCTAAACACTATTAGTTCAAACCTTTAAGTAGCTGTATGTATGCCTTAACTGTCTTGTATGTACATACATTTTTTATCACTAAAAAGTGGTTCTTTATATCCCCCTTTTTTGTTTTGTTTTGTCAGAGATAGGTGCGCCACTGCAGTTAGAGAAGCTACATTTGGATAAGTCTTTAAAGCACCTTTTCATACTTGGTGCCAGTCCAAATATTGTAGGTACTGTCTTCTGAATAACTACTGTGAAGACAACAATATGCAATGTATTAATTATTATTACTGACCTACTAACCTGTTTTGAAACTGTTTCATTGCTATCTTATCTCTTTTTCTCATTAAAATGAATAAAAAACAAGAAAAGAAACAAAATAAAAAATGAGATCCAGGAAAATATATTAGAAAATAGTTTTAGGTGTTGAGATACAAAATGAGAAGAAAAGGGGTCGGCAAGATGGTTCAGTGGGATGCAAACCCTCGTACCACATGCTGCACCAGCCCCACACCTCAGGACAGGCTGAGCTGGCCATGATTTAAAGAAAGAAAGAAAGAAAGAAAGAAAGAAAGAAAGAAAGAAAGAAAGAAAGAAAGAAAGAAAGAAAGAAAATGAGAGCAAGTATGTTTACAAAACAAAAGATTCACTGTTTTTTCATTAAACCTGAAAAAGAAGCAGAAGAGTTATGCTGTCAATTTTGTTAAAAAAAAACCTTCTAAAATGAATTTATTGATAATTCACTACTTTCCAAATAAACTCATATTTGAAACATCATTAGAAATAATTCTATTTATTAGTTAAATATTCTATTTACTACAAGAGTGTAAGAGTAGAAGTCTGTAACGAAATT
Source organism: Myocastor coypus (assembly GCA_004027025.1). Lineage (NCBI taxonomy): Eukaryota > Metazoa > Chordata > Mammalia > Rodentia > Myocastoridae > Myocastor > Myocastor coypus. The sequence goes on along the minus strand of PVJA010029268.1, from coordinate 17,100 downwards.
AAAGGAGATATATTATCGAGCTTTATCAAGCTTTTAATCTGGTATGATATACATTGCAAAAGGTTTATATACCTAAATAGCATTTTGATCTTCAAGTGAGTAGTGATTAATACAACAAATGCAGTTTTGCTTGGTGTGTAAACTGTAGAACTGCAATTAGTAAAATCCATCAGTTAATATGATTAGTCTTTGTAGAACTGAAATTAGTTTGTTTCAGTGGGAAAATATACTTTCCTTGCATCTCAATTCAAGCAACTTCATTTAACCAATTAATTAATGATTTCGAGTAGATTGTACTAAGGCAGAAAAATGCTTTTGTGATTCTTTTAGGTAGCAAAATTCAAACATGTACTTTGTATGTAATTTAATTTGTTTAATTAGCTAAAATTCATGGAAATATTTTCTTTGGACTCAAATTCCACCAAAATTTATTTGTGTACTTAGGTATGTATGTATGTATGTATGTATGTATGTATTTTCTGGTACTGGGGGTTGAATTCAGGAGCCTGCACTTTCCTGGTAAGTGCTTATTCTCCTGAGCTATATCCCTGGCCCTGGCCCCCTCAAAATTTATTTAAAATAATACCCAAAGAAAACTTATTTATTTTTTGTTATTGTATTTTCAGAAGGGACTAGAGAGTGTTCAGAGTCTCACCGCTTGACTGGACTCATTGTGATCCAGTTGTTTATAGCCTCCCACCACACCCAGCTTCTTTTTTTAAATTATTTATATATACTTTTTATTCTTTTAGGGAAGGGTCTGCAGGACGTTCAGGGCCTCACTCCTAGATCAGAGTCATAGTGATCTGAAAACATATCAAAATGTCATTACCATCCTTTGGATCTCCTTATTTCCTTTCATTATGTTTTAGTTATACAACTTTTTCTCCTATGTATCTTTTGGTTTATAGCTATCTTCTTTGGAGAATAACCTTCTTCCTACTATAAAGTAAATGAAAAATAAATTAAAGACAAAAATCCTGAAACATTTTAAATTTGTTTTTTGGCCTGGAATCACACTAGGAGTTGCGCTTGCCAAAACCCAAAGTACTTAAAATTGGCTAAAACTTGAAAATTTGAATTTTGGATTTTGTATCTTAGAAAATCAGATCAGTTCTTTGATATTTCAGCGCTTACTACACATACACTTATGAGATACTGTTTAGTGCAAATCAGCAAATATTATGGGCTAAATGATTTCAACCATCTTTTTTGTGAAAAATCACAATATTTTTCAGAAAGTCATTTTGTTAATTAGAATCAAAGAGAAATTTACTGCCAAATAAAATGTTTCTAGTCCTGGTTTCTCTGTATTAGTTGCTACAGTCACTAAGATTCCTGTTACTATAAAATCTTCATTCAAGGATTACTAATGCATTTCTAGATTGAAAAAAAAAAAAAAAGGATTGGGGATACATCTTCCTTTTTTTATACTTTCCTTATAATTTATATTAAATCTTAAGTTTTAAAAAATAATTGTGTGAGATAGTTTTTATCCTGCTTAGAATCACTTTTTCAATCTAACGTTACCCCCTTTCATACAAACATTTTGTATATGCAGTGCTTTTAAAGCATGTTGTTTTAATAAAAAGTCCAGGGGTAACAAAGATACTGATAATTACCTTTTCAACAGCTTGTGTTAGCACTTGTATTAGTTCATTGATTTCACTACCCATTTTAATAGTCAAAAATGTCTATTTTTACTCCTTGTAAAGTCTTTCTAACATTTTTTCTTTAGTTGAGGCAGAGATTGAGCAAATGAACAATTGACAATGTCATTATAAAGCAGGGTAGAAGCTGAGATTGACCCAGTGCTAGAAATCAGTGTAGTCTTCTCCACTGTCATTTGCTCTCACATGTCAATTGATGATGCTCTCAATGCTACTCGTAAGTATACTGTTGAAATTTCCTTCGTTGTAAGACAAATTGCTGGAAGCAAGGGATAGCAGAGCAAGAATGCTTTCTTTCAAAGTTGGATAGGAGCAGAGAAATGGAAACCAACTTATAAGTTGGTACAAGGTCAAGGCAGAAAAATCAATCATTTTTCAATTTCTGATTAAATAAAAGCAGAGGAGATTAGAGTGAGTAAATAAGAAATCTGTCAGACCAAAATAGAGTTACAGACATAGAATTATTGAGTAAGATTACTCTTTCCTCACATTTAAATGTTTTAAATTTGTTTATTTATATCACATATTCATATAACATCTTTTAGAAAATAATTTGTCTCTGTCCCAGTCTTGCTGGATTATCATTTTCATCACAAAATCTAATATTTGTCAAAAAAAGTAATGAAGTGGAAGTGTGAAGTAGTGTTATGACAGTATCCAAGAATTTCTGTAAAATATGGGAGGAAAGAATTTATAAAACATGGAGGGGAAACAAAACATGGAAGTTAGTATTTGTGGTCATCTTGACTAGATTAAGTGACTCCTGGAGCTTTGAGGACCATGAGGGCTCTACCTCACCTAGAGGTGAACCCTTAGACAACCTTATCAGTAATACTTGCTCTTAAGAGATTTGGCAACCCTGAACTAAAACCCCTGAAAGTATAAGCTAAAGTAATTTGTTCTTTCTTTAAGTTTCATGTGTTAACAGGTTTCTTCCTAGCAGTTACAAAAGCACTCCAATAAAGATGTTAGATGGACCCAGCAAGGTAGCTAAGGGGGATAAAGTGCCTGCTTAGGCAAGCACAGGAAATGCTGTTCAATCCCTGGCGTTGTAAGTCAGGTAAGCCTCAATCCCATATTATGTCGGGCCAACCACAAGTCTGAGTGTGGTGGTGCATGCCTGTAATCCCAGCCTGGGGAGGCTGAAAGCAGGAGGATCACCATGAATCAAAGCTGTCTAGTGAGACCTTATAACAGCCAAATACATTTTTTTAAAAAACTTAAAAAATAAATAAATAATGGCATCAGAACTGAGAGTTGAGTTATTGTTGCAATTGTATCTGATAGTTTGACTCAGAACCCTTTGGTTGTAGGGGAGTTCTGAGATGTTTGGAAATGCAGGATAGTAAATTATGAAAATATTTCAACCAAACCTTCATGGGTTATTCTGGTAATAATTGTTTCCCAAGTTTAGAAGACTAGAATTTTGATAAGAAAGTTTGCAGTACAGAATATGGTTATAAATTTCATATGGGGGTGAGGTCCCTTTCTTATTGAGAATTTTAGCAAATGAACTTCTCAACATTTTGTTCATCATCCCAAATTTTGTGAGAAGCTGAATTTAATGGGAATTGATTATTCTACTACAGCAAGCGCACTTTACAAGATGTGACATTCGCACCACTGTCTACTTATAGGCAAATTTATTGTGAGAATTGAGAGGAACACCGAACAGAAGGATTCACATGTAAAGTTATAGCCAAAGATCTCAGGGTTTAGCATCATTAAAGATGAAAATAAAGAGAAAAAGAAAAAGAGCCAACCAAGCTTTCTACACCTTGAGCGAGTCTCACCAAAACACCAACTATTACAAGTTGTAGGTCCAGGGAAATAGCTCAGCAGAGTAAGCGCTTGCTTGTTAAGTGCAAAGTCCTGAAATAAATCCCTAGTGCCAAGACACATGTGCCACAGACAACTATTTCTTGTGCTTGAACTTCTAAAATGTCTGCTATCTTTAGGGTTAGAAAAAAAGCATAGTGTTGTGTAAACAAATTTTTATCTGGAGGGGGCCCAGCTCACTCGTGGCTACCCAAGAAATATTTCCCAGTGCTAACCATTTAGATACTCAGCAGTCCCTAGAGTCATGACTTAAGGAGGCCTGGCTACAGGCTTTAAGAATGTATGAGATGTTAGACTATGGAGGATTGGAGGCAATTGTCAAACAAAGATCTGGGAGGCCAGGAAAAAATAAAAAGATCAAAGTAAGGACAGGAATAATGCATAAAGTTATGAGAATGAACTTGTAAGAACAAAGCCAAAGTTGCCTTGAAGATCCCAAGAATTTGGAGAATTTAGAAATGTGGCCTCTGCCAATGAAAGCCTTAAACTAGGAGAACAGCCAATCGAAGAAAAAAAATACACGGACTAAATTTTCAAAGTCATATGAGTCATGTGCATCTCTCTACCCACGTTCTCTGGAACTCACAGCTGGCCATAATATACCCTGAAACTAAATATAGTGAGCGCAACAATTAATGTTTTTCGTACTCATTTGGTCTTGTTTTGATTAGAATTTTTCTATTTCTCATTGCTTCCTTTTGAATTGGGAATATTTTATTTTGTATACGTGGAAAAAATGCAACTCAAATTTTGAAATTTGTAGATGTTTACAGCCAAAAGATGTATAGGTGTTTACAGGTTGTATTTGACTTGGACTCTGTACAAATCTGGAGAGTTCATATTTTAGGGAAAACATTAGTGCACTTAGGTTGGTGCGTGGAGTAGTCCTATAATATTAGGTGGATTATGGTTTTAGGTTTGTCTTTATTTGGAGATTAAGTATGTCTGAAGAGAGGAGATTAGAGGTCAAGTTGACAAGTCTTATGTCTTATTGATTGTCAATAGGGTTGATTAAGAATTTCCTGAAGCTGTGATTGAATTTTAAGGAGAAAAACTTTATTTTATTGTCACCTGATTGTGACCTGAGCCACTGAAAGGTGTGACCTCTCTGGAGCATGTGAGCAACGGAATGATAGCAGCTATCTGGGTTCCCATCTGGTCTATGGTTTCTTGTATCATGGCTCTTGCCTGCCTTCTGCTTCCTGTAGGACTGCACTTCAGTAGCTTACAGCTGTTCTTTCTTCCATGATTCAACTTTCAAGCCAGCCATGAAGTAAACCAGGAGCTAAAATAAGCATCTCTTCTTTTAAGTTGTAGGTAAGTATCATGGATATTTGCCCTGGTAATTGAAAACTAGAGAAATACACTTAAAAACCTAATGGAGAATTCAAGACAGTGAGATAATCTCCAATGAAAGACTAAGAAAGCATGGCAGAAGCTCATATATAAATATTCAGCAGACTGACTGATCTACTCAAGTTTTAGAGCTACAGCCCACCCTTCAACCTTTCCATTTCTCACTGCACTAACACCTGTTCTACTCAATTCTGAAATAAAACTTATGTCAGATTGTCTTAGTGAATTGTAAACATGTTCAGAGGCAATCCAGGGTGAGGATGTGTTTCTGATGTAAATTGTTTTTTAATATTCTTAGACATATAAACCTCCCCTCAGCCATCCTCCTCATGCAATTTCATATTAACCTAATGATCTGACTATAACAAATTGTTGAGCTGTGTTTTTCTGCCAAACTGTTTTACAGTTAAGCTGCTGCTTTCTGCTTGCTCCTTTTAGTTTGGCCATATAATTTGCTACTCAGCTGCATGATATAGTAAAATGTGACACACAGGGATTTGGAATGGGTGTAATCATGTACACAACAAGACAAATGTCATTAATTTATTTCTGATGTAAGCCACTGTGCATATTTTGTACTTAGTAGTAGAATTATAGCTTCACTGAGAAACATAATAGAGATTTATTTTATAGTTGCTTTCTATTCTAAAACATTTGTTAGCACATCATGATAATTCACAATAATTAATATTTGATAACATTTCTGCATTCATGAAATATTTTACAGCCCATAATTTCATTGTTAAATTAACAATATACAATTATATAGTAATGTTATGGTCTTCTATGTAACTCAGGTGCAGTGTTTAACTATGATATCAGCGGCACTGGATTGCTGAATAAGTGTACTCTGGAAATGAATACTAAGACAGTACACAGTGCTATACTTGCCCAGTGAAACATATTTAATGACAACCACCTAACAGTTTAGTAAACTGTATTTTACGAGTTTTTGTTAAGATCAATGTAGTCATTTAATTATTCTGCATTCAGTAAATATGTTAAACTCCTTTACTTTTTAATCACTTAGTATTTTGCCTCAAATTATAAGTTGGCCATTCATTATTACCATTCTTATTCTCATATTTCAGAATTAAATGTGCAGATGTAGTTTTTAGTTTATTAAGCTTTTTACTAAACTTACATTACATTTCCCACAATAAATTTTAAAAGCTTCCAATAGGTAGTTAAAGCTTGACAATTTGAGTGATTTTCAAAATCATACCTGAAAATAAAGTATCTGTTTCCAGGGCAAGTTGTTATTCTTCCTTTAGGGGTAGTAAGTAATTTTAGCTAGTTAATTATTTTATTTTATTGGTTTGTTATAGACACAGTTTTAGATCTATTCACTTTGCACAAGGAGCTACCTTTTACTGTACTGCGAATAAAACTCAGAGCTTCACGCATGTTAAAAAGCACTTTGCCACTGAGCTACACAAATTCTCTAGAAATGTCCTCACCTCATATTAAAATTTAATTATCACTGGGGGAAAAGGCACTTCCTTAAAATGTGTGTGTCATAATAATGTGAGCAGAGTAAATAACTAAAAGTATTTTATGTAAAGTATTTAAAATACTCTTAGGCAGATAGATATTAAGGCAAAACATTTCCTCACTTGCAATTCCAACAAATTGTGAGTTTTCCTTTCTGTCATAACTTGAAATTGTGGCACTCTTTCAACAAGGGCCTTTCAAGACCTTTTTGTTTGTTATGACTAGACTAATATTGCAAATCATTTTCCTTCCTTCCACAGTTTTTGTCTTATATTGGGAGCTTCATGAATAATTCACATACAAAAAATGTTCATGAATTTTTGTGTACTTTACCTTTGTTGCACTGTTTGCCTGTTTTTACACAGGATGCTCTCTTTTCTTGACATTTAATACACTGTACTATCATTTATTTCCATCTTAATTTTCCTTTCTCAAATTTATTTTTTTTCATTATTCAGTAGTGAGTTCCATCAGTTTTCATAGATTCATATTCATAGAAACTGCTCAAACACTCCTCTTGAACTTCAATTTCTATGCAATATTTCTAAGTACATTCAAACCTTAACATTTGACAAAATTACCGAGACCCTGAGACATTAACTGTGTGCTAGGAACTTGTTCATACTTAGGTCAAATCCTTTAGCATTTTAATTCTCTTAACAAAATTTGTCTAGTTCAGGTTATGATTGAGATCTTTGAAATTTCAATCATTTGTAATGCTGCAAAGCATTTCCACATGGGTGTCTCAAAAATATGGTCACATTTTACTCAAAAAAGTTGCCGCTTATAAACTTTCTATCATCTAAGTTTACCACAATTATCTATCCATTTGTCTATTTTTTTCTATTTCTTCATTGTCATTCTTTTCTAATTGAAAATACAAAATTGAGTTATCTTAAAATGCAGGTGACTTCATCACTTTTGTAACTTGAGGCACAATTAAATATGTCATTTAAATATGTCATTGAGAAGCCGGGCGTGGTGGCTCATGCCTGTAATCCCAGCACTCCGGAGGCTGAGCCAGGAGGACTGGTGCAAGTTCGAGACCAGCCTGGGCTACAAAGTGAGCTCAGGACCAGCCTCAACTGCATAGCGAGACCCTGTCTCAAAAAGACCAAAAAAAAAAATGTCATTGAGGATATAAACCAACATTATATTATTTGAGTCAGGAATACAGGAAATTCCAATTAAAATTTTTAACATGTTATCCTGTTCAAGGACTGAAATGGGCTATTCTTGTCAAATATAAGAGAATACGATTTTAGCGATGAAATTTTTGAGATTGTTTTTTCAGTCATTTAGTTCAGTGTTTATAAAAAAGAGCCTCTGTGGAAAGAAAGGAAAAACAAGAGATAAATCCACAGAAAAATTCAGACACAAGTTACTAAAAATAGGGCTGGAGAGATAGCTCAGTAGAATAAGCAATTGTCTAGCAAACACAAGGACCTGAGTTAAATCCCTGGGTAGAAAAAAAAAAAAAGGACACTAAAAGCCTTCCATATAATGATATAATAATGCCAATGGCCATGAATTCTAGTCTAAAGTGATATGAATTCAACTAAATAACTTCTCCCAAAACACAGCACAACTTTTGCCTCAATTATAAGATGAATTCTGAAGCCAAAACTGAAAACAAGAGAATCATTTAAGATGCTTTGTTAACCCTCAGACATGGAGTGATGACTATCTGGTTAGGGCTGTGTAAGAAGTAGAGAAAAGGCCAGTACTGAAGAAAGTTTGAGGACTCATATGAGGAAGATTTTTATTAAATATTTTATAGGAAAATGGTGAGTTATGACAACACTTGTGATGTAAGGAATACTAATGGTACATATTGGTGCTATTCACAAGAACTAGGGTATAGCTAGACAGGAAGCATCGCCAGGAAAATTAGTCAGTTGTAAAGTGTAAAATCCCTGTGGTACATGTAAGTAAGCAGTCTTGGATAGGCTATAGACCTGTACAGATGTGTGCAGATGTTACACATGTGTACTCAAGCTTGCAGGACTGATGGGGCAGGCAGGTGGTCTGGATAGCATCTCATACCTCTATTTCAAAATGAGGAGTTCTATTTATGAATTACATGTACATCAATTGTTACACAGTCATACGTGTCTCAAAGATTTTTTAAAACTCTTTGAGATTTTCTGCATGATGTGACATTCTTGGATGTACATACACATTTACATATTAATAGAAGCAATAAAAAAATCCCAATTCTTTCAGACTTCACTTTTCCACATGCATTTATAGATTTTAGAGAGTCTTTGTCAGAACTATTCAAATCAGTTTTTCATAAATGGAAATTGGTCAAATAGCATATAAATGAATGAGGTTGATTTCCTAAAAGCATTTATTTAGAGGAATAGGCAACAGTGAGGTTTAACTCATATGCCACAGCAGCACGCTGACTTCAGGGCTACAAGTCATCCATTGCTGACTCATAGAGGAAGCATGACCTTGGCTTTGGGGACTACAAGAACCCTTCCATAGTAAACAAACAAAAATCACTCTTCTTTCTCATTTATACATTTTGATAATGCAAAATTATTATCAAATCACAACAAGACAACTGCATTTTCAAAGCACCAGCATATATACTTGGGAGAGGAATGGGAAAATACTCTATTTGCTGCACTAAAATGTGCAATAATAATAATTGCTAATCTCATCAGGCAGTCCATCACATCACGATAGCTTCAAAAACTGATTCACAATTCTATGGAATGCTCGAAATACATATTTTCTATATGCCACTAGTTCTAGAAAGAAAAAATAATACACCGTCAATAGATTATTCTAAATCATATTTAGTTTCTACATAGGACTGGGATGAGGGATATTGTCTGTGACTGTACTTTTCAGGACAAATTTGTCTTGAGTTCATGAAAATTGAAATTATTTTTCCATAGTACAATGAGAACATTTGGCGTTCATTACCATTATGCAGAGACTTAAGTATGTTTGACCATGCAGCTCTTATTAAAATTCAGCACTCGGTTCTCAGCATTCTGTTCTTCTATGGCAGAGTCATTATATGATGAAAAGAAATATGAAGAGGCTTTGGTATCTGTTTTACACAGTCTTTCATGGTTGTTCTTGCCAGAGAAGTGATTCCTTGGCCTCTCTGTATTTGTCTTTCTGGCTCCTTTCTGATTCTTTTTCAGGGCAATGAATAATGTGTCAGACTGTGAAGTGCATATGAATTAAACCCAAAATGGAGAGTTATTATTAGCTTTCAGTTGTTAAAATTTTGCATTATATTTATTTGATTGTAAGGGGAAGGGGATAATTAAAATTTGGCTCATATCTATTGTTGACTTTTTTTTTTCCTTAACACTCTAGACATTTCCTCTAGGAGAAAAAAAATGTTTGTAATTTTAAAACAAGAAGAAAAAAATTTCTTCTCTAAATTTCATTGAAACTAATCGTAATGAGTTTCCAAGACCTAAGATACAATTACATACACATAATCATTTACTATATATTAAGAAAAGATGTATCTTTGAAAGGATGAAAAAAATCTGTTTTCATTAGCAATTTTGTTTTTGAGAAGTAAAAGGAACAAACTTAGCAAGGAAGGCAAACTCACAGACAACCACAGAAAAAGAAAAATGTTAGATTGTTCTCATTTATCTCTTGTGAGGGTCTGGTGTGTCCCAGTATTATTAAATGTTTAATGCAGCTGTTTCCAGGTGTGTATAATGAGCTATGTTGCATTTCTTGGACATTGCTAATGTAACTCTCATTTCCCCACTGCAAAACGTGGAAATCATCCCTACTGTCCTGAAAATGCATTATAGTCTTATTTCCTTTAAATAAAGATTGTTCATGGCATACATTGGTTCAAAATTTGTTCAGCTTTATTTGCATTAAATAAAATGGACATTCTGCCTTGTTAGGAATAATAAAGCTCAAGTTTCTGCAAGATTTTAGTGGATAAGTGAAAACTTTAGTAGAGGTCAAAGGTATTGAAAAGTAGTGCTTATTTGTAACACTTATCATACTTACGTGAGTATAAGATTTTCCTCTAATGTCATGAATGCTGTGTTGCACCTCATTAAATTAATTTTATTGTACATTATTATTTAATGTCTTAATTTAATTCCTTCAAGTGAGTATTGATTTTCAAGATATATTTTCACTACAACGAAATTAATAACATAAAGAATATAAATTGAAAAAACATATAAATTTTGTTAAATTATTTAACAAAAGTTAAATAATTTAACGAGGCATGGTTGCCCAGTCCTGTAATCCCAGCACTTGGGAGGCTGAGGCAGGAGTATCAGTGCAAGTTGGAGACTAGCCTGGGCTACAAAAATGCGCTCAAGGCCAGCCTGAACTGCATAGAGAGACCCTGTCTCAAAAAGATGAAAGGAAAAAGTTAAATAATTTATGTAGTCATTCTAGTTTAGATATTCTCAATGTCTATTATCAGTTAGTATAAATAATCTAGATTATTTTAAATGAAACTCTAGGACATTTCCCTAATTTTTTTTTCATTATTTTTTTTCATTAATGATATTTTTACAAAGTGCTCCTTGCATATTTGTTGCAAATAGAAAACTAAATCCATAGAAAAACACAAGGAACTGACACTGAAAATTAAAAATAAACCTAAAAGTACTCTGCATAGAACAGGGATCATGGTATTTGCACAAAATTCATGAACATGGGGAAAGTTTGAGGAAAACACATGAACCTTCTTTCTTAGAGATCTGTATCAATGATGCTAGAACATTGTTATTACTTTCTAAACACTATTAAAGAAAAAAATAATAAGTAATACTTTCCATGAAATAAAAATTAGAATTAAAGTAGAGTTATGAGATGCAGTATTATTCCTCAGTACTTCAGCAGGTTTGTTTTATAAAAATGAAGCATAGGGATACCTGTGGTAACTATGAAATGATTTGCACATAAAATCTTTTTGAGCTAACATCTGATTTATCACAAGCCTCATACAACTTCTATGAAGATGACTTGAAACAACCCACTTGAGTTCATACACTGGGTATAATGAAATAAAAGTGTGATAATTATTCAGAATGAGCAACATGTTTGGTTTGATTTTATCAGTATAAAATACACACTGAGGCTATATCAAGTAGTAATTTAATTTTTCCATATGAAACAAATACACCTACGTTATCCAATAAGAAATTATTTCTTAACTGTTTTTCAAATATTGTTATTTATAAGTTATTATAAAGTTTCTCCAAATTGGAACTCTATATTAACATTGCTTTTGAAGCCTTGGAAAAGAAACACAAAAGCAAGTCCCATGATCTTAGATAATATAAACTTATCATATAACATCTACGTGAATTCTTTTTGTTTTCAAGCAATATATTGATATGTTTGAAAAAGACAGTTATTATAACTCTACAAGGTAACCTACTCCAACTCAAAAGAAGAAAAACATCTAGAAAGTAAGAGTTATATTTAAATTCCTCACTCTGATCTTTGCAATCATATCATTTCATACCCTCATGCAAATTTTCTTATTCATTCTTTTTTCTCTTAAAAATAAGTTTTCTCTGTCCCTCCACATGAATAAGTCAAAAAGCACTCATTTGCAATTCTTGTGTTGTTAGTTTTCTTTTTCTTCCCATTTTATGGTCTAGAGAATTTTTATACAGGAAACATAATTCTAAAAATATATTCTTAGCTTATATTTTGACACCAGTTAAGTCAAATGTTTCACCAATCCCCCATCTAGGGTTTTAAACATTTATTTATTCACGCAACATTTATCTAGAATCAACAGTGTGCTTGACATTTGCCACAAATTTTGAAGAAATGAACAGATGACAACTTAAGGTCAGAAAGATATAGTCAAGAAGGAGAAAAAGCAATCAACTTAATTCCATCTGATAAGTTATAGAACGTGAGGATATAGGAGCCCATCCCTGAGACATCTTATGTAATGAAATAAGAAATCACAAGGAAGGCAATGTTGCAAACATGTAGAAGACGAGCATGTCCTTTACAGATGGGCCAGGAGGAAGGCCATCTGAGGTAGGGAAGAGAGAACACATAAACACAAACTCAACTGACACAGCATAGGTGGTTGGAAATTCTTAAGTTTTCATTACAGAAAATTCATGAGGTATAAGTAAGAAAACAGAAGGAAACTTGTTACATAAAAAATGTAAAATATGCCCAGGTATGATGGTTTATTACTATAGCCCCAGCATCTGAAAAGCTGAGGCCAGAGAGTCACCTTAAGTACAAGGCCAGCCTGAACTATACAGCATAAATCTGTCTAAAAAAAAAACTATAATAAGCATTTAGAAATTTATGTATCATAAAATTGTATATACTACTCAATTTTCACATCTAGTGACATTATCTGATTCACTGCAGTTCTCCTCATGATAACTTACATTCTTGAAGATTGTATATTTACAGTTTAGAACTCTGATATAGGGTCCTGGGAGGTAGCTCTGTAGCACAGGTGCCTGCCTGGCAAGTACAAGGTCATGAGCTCGAACCCCGGTCCCACAAAAAAAAAAAAAAAAGAACTTTAGACTTCTTAAGAAATTTTTTCATGCTACATAAAAGGCAAATTATGTTTGAAAATGTCTTTTTTCTGTGTCACTGTTGAGAGAAATATTGGCAGCTCATTCAACTAGTAATATTCTGTGGTATTTAGGAATTGAATATATGTCTTATATTTGGTGAGTGCCAAAGGAATGGCAGGTTCTCTCAAGAAAATGGTGTCATTTTGGTTTCAAAATGTATTTCTATCAATTATTACATAAATAAACCATTGCCACACAATTACAAAAAAGCAGGGATCAGAGGATAGAGTAGATTCATGGTGAAAAATCAGCAAGAATCAAGGTAACAAGTTAATCACAAATTTCAGGTTGGTTATTTTTTCAATGTTCCAAGAGATGAAAGAAAAATCAAAAACTTTGGTACAAAACGGGAAGTCACTGAGGGCTATAGAAGACTCAAGTAGGAAGGTGCTTAGGGAATGGGGCAAAGAGAAGGGAGGGGAGAGGAAGCCAAAGTGAGAAGGATGTAGATGGGGTGTGCTGAGGTGCCAATACGCCATCACGAATATGGCCCTTGTACATCACCACTATATGCTAACCAAAAATATTGAAATAGAATAGAAAATATTATGTTATCTGTGGTATTTCAAGTGATCACATCAATTTTATAGTTATAATTTATAGACTTAATAAGCTGAATACATTAATATTCCCCTCCCAAAATTCCACATTATTAAATTAAACGGAGTTGTAATACATTATCCTTGTTATTCATTATGGAATTCAATCCTCTATGATTTTATTTACAATTTATGTAACTGTAATAATAAAGGATTTAGTAATATCCTTGTTGAGCTTTAGGAAGAGTATATGCTATGACATGGGTAAAATTCATAGATGTATTATTGCAGAAAACAGTTAAATTCACAATTGTATGCATGCAAGACTCAGATATGCACACCAAAAGTCTAAAGGAAAGAAACTAAATGATTAGCATAAAAGACAAGGTCAAAACTAGAGAGAGAAGACCTGGATTCAAAAAGGGACAATGACATGTATAACGGACAATAGGGAGAGACAGAAGAGATAGTTTAATGGATACACGTATTTACCATGAAAGGCACCACTGAGGAGTCCTTCAATCTTATTTTCTGAGTGAATAAAGGAGAAGAAAATGCCAGGAACATATTTTGTCATGTACATTTCTTTTTTACTGAACATTTAACAATGAATGATTTAATAATTTGAAAGTATTTTGTGAATTAAAACAATAATTGTGCTAATTTAGTGAGTATAATTAATCTAAAACTTCTCACATTTAAGCCCTATACATACCTACTACAGAGACTTTTATAGTTATTTTCTTTTCTCATCAGCTCACTTTTACTTTTAACAGTACAGTAGACCTCAGGAATAAGTGAGAAGCACATATGCAATGATATGATGAAGATTAAACGAAAGAAATAATGCTAACTTCATCTTAGATGTACATGTGCCAAGAAGACTCCCTGTTCTTCAGTACTGTCACAAAAGCTTGCAGCTATATGTATGATTCCAGCGCATGGGTTCCTGTGTTTTGAGATCATTTTCCAATTTAGTTTTGTTTTTATGACATTGTTAAGAACTTACCTTTCTTTCTCTCCAGTACTCAACATGGATCCTGAGTGGCTCCATCATGCTGCCATACCCTTTGCCTTTAAATTGGCCCTATTCGGATTCTTTTTGCGCAGTTAGGCAAGATGTCCTTCAGTACAGGTTACAACTCAATTTCCTTATCCCAGGAGATCAGGCTGCTTTCTAATTTTGTGTGTCACTCTTTCACTCTGCTGTTCCATAAATCACATTTAAAACAATTTTTCTACTACAAGAATTTAGTTTCTCTAAACTCTTTTTCATTTCTTATCTTTTAAAAAGCTAATCTCTATGAATAAAATGGCCCACCCATCTTTTCTGGTTGATAAATATTTATTCATCTTTCCACATTCTGCTAAAGCTATGCTATAAAATCTTACAAGCTTCCCCTGACATCTTCAATATGTTACTTTCTTGTGATATTTCATCAGTATATATGTTTAAATCTGGATGAAATCTGACATGATCTATTAGAGTTACATTATTTATTTGTTAGCCAAGTTTTTGAGCTTTCTTGGCTTTTCAGTGCGAGGGATTTTTTCTTTCTATAAAAAAACAAAAAGGAAAGAGGAAAATATAATGACTAGGATGGAGAAGCAAGGGGAATAAATGTAAGATTCATTGAGGTAAGTCTTAGAATTTTCTTTTTGCTGCATTCCTATTCTCGCAAAATGTGTTATTTCAAAGTGTTTTCAACAGAAACAAATGAAAAAGTAAAGCAGCTGAGGTTCTGTCAATAAATTCGAAGATTTACTTGACCGCATTCTGTAAAATATTAAAAATAAAAATATAGCCAATACATAATAGAGAATTTCTTTAGTGCGTTTGCCAGTCCATTTGCATATCACAAGTGTACTAAAAAAAAAAAAAAAAAAAAAAAAAAAAATAGCGCACAGGCAATTCGGACATTTCTGCCCAGTGTCTAATTTTGTTTCTCCCCTACTGTATTCCACTGTAACTCAAACTTCATTATGCATTGTTTCCTCCTTGAATCCCAACTGACTTTAGAACCTAATATACAGAGATGTGCTCAGAGAATTGGAACTTCCATAAATAAAGCTTGGTTTTCCTCACAAATAATTTACCCTTATAAAGCAAATCTCAATGAACAAACTTTGATTTTCATGGGGCCAGCAAGATAGCTCAGTGGTCTAAAGTGCCTGTTTAGGCAAGTTTAGGCAGTTACAGGGGACCACATTTCCATGGCCTGCCCACAGGGCAGGCTGAACTGGAAAAAAAAAAAAAAAAAAGGTATAATTTTCTTTTCTAATGTATTTAGAACAAGGTCTATAGGGGCTCACTACACAGAGTGGACTCAGAGCGATCCTACTGTTTTCAGCCTCCTGTGTGCTGAGATTACAAGGGTGTACCACCATACCCAGTCTCAGTCTCTGTCTCAGGTCACCCCTGTGGTGGGGTCAGCACAACAGCCCAGGAATCGAACCCTGCTCCCTGCCTCTGCCTAAGCAGGCACTTTAGTCCACTGAACTATCTGGCTGGCTCAAAAAACTGTAATTTTAAGTGTAAACTTTTGAAGCTTTAAAAATAGGTTTCGGATTTATAATTTGCACATCCATCCTCTCTTCCAATTAGCATTTCCAAGAAGCGTTCATCTAAACTCACTTTCGGCTAATTGGGAAATAATTTCTTATCTCACCTAAATACCCATCTGCAACATACAGTGCAAATTAGGAGTTCCTCTTACAATCCCAAATGCTGAGACTCAATTCTCGATGGCTTTCATCACCTTTAAAGTTTTGTCAGCGTGACACTACTATTTCCTCCAGATAGCATTTCTGAGGACAAGTGATTTGCCCTAATTCTAAGGCTTTTTGTAAAGGTCAATAGACTTCATTTTTAAGATTAATGGAACACTGAGCAGTTCACCTCTATATTCCTACCCTCTCTCAAAGATGTCTCAGAAATAACCTCTTTATTGTTTTTTTGTAAATCTGATTGGACAATAGCTGCACACCTTTATTTTTCCTGTACTTCACATTACAGTTCAAATGTGTTTTACATTCTATGAGTTTTGACAAAAGTAGAACATGACACATTTATTCAAAAATCTCATGCAGGATGTTTTCACGCTGTAAATATCCAAGTAGGCAATGTAGACATCCCTTGCTCCCTCTCAGCCCTGGTCGTCATTGATCTGCTTCATTCTCAGTAGCTTTCCCTGTCTTTTTTTTTTTTTTTTTTAAATAGTCAGACATTTAGAATTAACCACTGGTAGCTTTTGCACAATAACTTTTTTTTTTTTTTTTTTTTTTTTTTTTTTTTTTTTTTTTTTTTTTTTTTTTTTTACCAAAATAATGTTTATTGGACTTTCCTCCACGTGGCTTCAAGATTTATTGGTTCATAGTTCTTTTTTTATCTCAATAAAATTCTTAGATTCAATAACCTCCAACATTACAATCTTCACTGGTGGCCCACTACAATTGCAGAACATTTGACTGTGTATGTATCTGTTTCCTCTTAGTCCAAAGTGAAATATATTCTTTTCCTTTTCTTTTCTTTTTTTTTTTCTCTAAGCAACATCAGTAGGGAGGTTGGTCATGCCCACACACTGTACTCTGTAGAACAATTGTGAGGACAAT
>PVJA010029267.1:0-26826 GCA_004027025.1 Myocastor coypus | reverse complement strand
TTTTTTTTTTTATTTTTGAGACAGGGTCTCACTGTGTAGTTCAGGCTGCCTTTGAGCTCACTTTTGTAGCCCAGGCTGGTCTCGAACTCACAACGATCCTCCTACCTCAGCCTCCCAAAGTATTTCAGTTTTTGAATGCTATTGTGAAAAGCATTGTTTCTCCAATATCTCTCAAAGTGAATTTCTTATCAGTGTAGAGGAATGCTACTGATTTTTCAGTACTGACTCTGTATACTGTTATGCTATTTATTCAAGGAGCTTTGGGGTGGAGTTTTTGGGTCTCATAAAATAAAGTATTATGTCATCTGTGAATAATAATAGTTTAACTGCTTTTTTATCTATTTTTATTTCTTTTGTTTTTCTCTTTTGTTGAATTGCTCTAGCTAATGCTTCCAGGACTATATTTAAAAAAAGTGGTGATAGAGGACATCCTTTATTTTATATCTGATTGTGAGTAAAAACTTTCAGCTTTTCTCCACTTAGAATTTTACTGAGCATTGTTTTGTCAGGGGAGCTTCTTTTAACTTTTGTCAGATTGAGGTATAGGCCTTCTACTCAAATTTTTTGTAGGGCTTTCATCATCAATGAGAGTTGCAGTTATCAAAAGCCTTTTCTGCATCTGTTGAGATGGTCATGTGACTTTTGTCTTTGGCTCTGTTGAGATAACATATTACAGTTATATATTTATGTATATTGGATCATAATTGCATCATTTCAACCAATCTTATTGGATCATAGTGGGTACTGTTCTTCAGAATTCGCTGTATTCTATTTGCCAGCAATTGATTGAGAATTTTTGCATCTATGTTCCTGAGGGAGATTGGTCTGTAATTCTCTTTTTATTTGAATTTTCTTCAGTTTTGGCATCAATATAATACTTGCCTCCAGGAATTATTTTTGGAACATTGATTGCTTTTCAAGTTCATTGGGAATTTTGGTGAATATTGGGATTAAATCTCTAAATTTATTGTAGAAGTCAGCTGCTAATCTATGAGAGTCTGGCTTTTATTTATTGGAAATTTTTTTTTATTATATTTTCAATTTTATTGGCTGATACTGGGCTAAAATAAGTTTTCATATCTTTTGATTCAGTTTTATTAATTTCTCCCTATCCAGATATCTGTCCATTTCTTCTATGTCTTTGATTCTGTGAGAATAATGATTTTGAAAATTACTATTGGTGATCTGCATTTCCACAGGATCTGTTGTAATTTCCTCCTCACTTAATGGGTTTACTATTCTTCTTTCCTCTCTGTGATGTGTTTGTTTAGGTGTTAATCAATTTTATTAAATCTTTTGAAGATCCATCTCTTTGATTCATTAATTCATTGTATTGTTTTCTTTGTCTCAATTGCATTAATTTTTGTTCTAGTCTTTATAATTTCCTCACATCTTTGGACTTAGGGCTTAATTTTCCCTTCTTTTGTAGAAGCTTGAGGTGCAGCATTAGAGTATTTATTTATCTATCTTTGTTCTGTTTTCCTGTGTAAGTTCAACACTACAAATTTCCCTCTGAGCACTACTTACACTGTAACCCACAAATTCCCAAAAGTTTTGTTTGAATTTTCATTGGATTCTACTTCAGTTGAATGACTTGTTAATTTTATCTGTAACCCATTGATTACTGAGGAAGGTGTCATTTAATTTTCATATATTTATGGTGTTTTGTGGTTTGCATTTGTTATTAATTTCTAATTTCATTGGTATGTGGTAAGACAACAGATATCAAATAATTTCTGTTATCTTGCGTTACTTAAGCATGATCTATTGACTAATGCATAGTTGATTTGAGAGAATGTCCCATGTGCAGCTGAAAAGAATGTTTATTCAGATGTTGTTGGGTGGAACACTGTAGATGGCCACTAACTCCATTTGTTCAAAGGTCTTGTTCAGTTCTACTACTTGTGTACTAATTTTTTTGTCTGCTGGACCTAACTTTTTCACATAAGGGGGTGTCAGTTCCCATATTAAAATTGTGATTTACATATTATATTTGTATGTCTGTTATGTCTTATATAATTGTGAACTCCCTTATTTGGTGCATACATATTTATGACCTTTTCCTCTTCCACTTGAATTTTTCCCCAGTATCTAGTGACTTTTTCAACTCCTTGGATTATCCTTTATTTAAAGTTCAGATTTTTGATAAAACAGAACTTTTTCTTTTTTCTCTCCCAGGTTCATGGAGTAAAGGATGATATTGTTTATCATCCTCTGAATTTCAGCCTATGAATTTCTTTATGGGTTAAATGCGTCTCTTGTATACAGTATATGTTTTTCTGAATCCACTTGCCAAGCTGTTTTAATTTGTGAATGGTGTCCATTGACATTAGTAGTTATAATTGATATTTATTGGCTTTGTTTGTCATGTTATTTGTGCTCATTCTGATTCTTTTCTAGTATGTTTTCTAATATTCTGTGTAAGTTTGGTTTGGTCATCATGCATTTCTTTAGTTGTTCTTTGTCATAGAAATATTTTACTGCTCCATTATGATTGAAAGTGAGACTTGCAGGTTATGTCAGTCTAGGTTGCAATTTGTTTGTTTTTAGGACTTGAAATATTTTGGTCCATATTACTTTTTGCTAAATGATTTGTGATGAGAAATCTGCTACTTTTCTGATAAATTTTTCTTTAAATGTTATCCATTTCATTCCTCCAGCACCTTTTAGAATGTTGTTATTGGTCTAAATTTCTGGGATATTGATTATTCCATATGTGGTTATACTTTTAATTCGGTTGCTGCTATTTGGAGTTCTTTATGTCTCAGTTTTCTGAACGCCAGATTACTTTCCCATATTTGGGAAGCTTTCTGCTATTACGTCTACCCACATTCTTTCCATGTTCTTTTTATTGTGTCATTTATGTTGATTCCTTCGTTCTTACTGATGCTTATTAGCCTTATATTGTTTGGTTTTGCATCATCTTGCAACTGTTGTATTATTATTTCCAAGATTTTTTTTTTAGTTTTAATATAATTTTTCCTTTCCTGATCAATAGTTGCAATGCTGTTTCCAAGGTCTAAATGTTTATCTTCATTCCATTCATTTGGTTTTTTCAACTTTTAATGGGGATTTTATTTATTTATTTATTTATTTATTTATTTATTTATTTAATGTATTTCATAGTGGGTCTCAGTATATGGTTCAAAATTGTAGTAATCCTCCTGTTTTCAGACTCCCCAGTGCTGGGATTAAAGGCATGAGCCACCATGCGTAGACTCAATAAATGGCTCAGCACTCTCTGGGGCAGGACCAGTGCAGCAAGAGGTACCAGGGATTGAACCCCAGTACCTGAACTTCCTGAAGCAAGTGCTTAGTCTGTTGAGCTAACTTGCCAGTCTTTAATTTCACGTGCATCTCTTTGAATCTGCTTTTTGTATTCTGTTTTTCCTCTATTGTTTATTCAAACTTTTCAATTATGTGTCAATTTTCCTCTATTATTTTTATCAGTGTCTTCTTCGGAAACAGTTAGCAATTCTTTCTTTATAGTTATACTTTTTTTAACCTGGGAGATTATTTATGATCTCATTTGCTCTATACTCTTGTGCAGTTGTGTCTTTACTTCAGTTGCTATTATTTCAGAGATTTCAGGTATATGACTTCCAATTTGTTCTGTGCTCATGTCTCCTGGGTGTGTCCTTGGTGGGCTCAGGGCCTAAGATTACATTTTGCTCCTTTTTGTCATTTTCTATTTTAGAGAGGACTTTTTATTTTGATTTCTGTGATATTTGCTTTGTGAAAATTTGATAATAGGTAGCTGTATCACTGAAGTCAAATCCTCTCTGTAGAGTCTGTTTTTAAGTATCTTTCTTGCGTAAGAGATTCTTTGTGTGTGTGTCCCAAATTTTGCCTCCTTTGTTGTAAGATATTAGTTTCCATTTGACACTGTCATCCTTCCTTCAGATTAAGGCTTTGGTGTTATTACCCAAGTGTCTTCCAATATTATTACACAAGGGAGAATATATGGTTAGGTAGACATAGTATCCCTTTTAGAGTAGTACAGTTAGCAATACCAATAACAGCTAATGAAATTTAGAAATTGACAATCTTTTGAAAGCAATTGCTCTGTGCTTTACACCACAGAAACAAATGTTATAGACATAAAACTAAACAAATCATAAATTTGGCATTTATATTTAAGTTAATTCCCTTAAGTTCTGTCCAGGTGCCTCCACTTCAGAAACTTGGAGTCTTCTAGACAGAGTTGTTCACCCAACTAACTACCTCCCACCTCTGTGCCACTAGGAGAAGATCCTGTCCATAAGTCTGGGTCCAGGTCTGGGCTCTGCTGGACCTAGCAGTAAGCCACAGCTCACAGGGTCTAATTCTACCAAATTTGGAATCAGCTGTGTGGGCCTGGCTCAGGTCTGGCCACTGGGCTTTGTTTCTTCCAACTATGACCCCCTGAAATTGACCGGCTGAACCAGGCTAACTGCTGGGTTTGGTAGCTTCTTCTGGCCACAACCACAAAAGTCTTTTTTTCTGATTTTCTTTCTCAAATATTTATTTTTGTCTTTTACAGGTAGGTTTGTAATTATTCTAAGTTATTTTAATGTGCAAAATTAGAAAGGCATAATGCTTCCTTTCTCTTGTGAAAATATTTGGTCAAACCAATCATTTAGAAAACCATCTTATTTCATTGACTTGGCTTGAAAATTGGACAGATTAAATTAATATCAATTAATATCAACTAATTATATACATTAAAACTCAGTGCTACATTTTTGTATAAACATTTTGCATTACTTTTCAAGTTTTTGTTTATATATTAGTTGTAGGCTAGTACATATTCTATTGATCATATTAACTTTACAGAAAAACTAGGTTACCTTTTAGAAATGTCTTTCAATTTTATTTGTCTTGCATTTCTGAACATTTATAATATAATAAATATTTAAAAACTCTGTCCAGCTTAAGAAAAATTTCCTAGAACTTTGAATGGAATTGGAATGAAGTTATGAATTAATTCATGTATAAATTAAATCACAAAGTGCTGCATCTGATAGTTTTAAACCCACACAATATTTTTTTTTTTGGTGGGGCATAGTTTTAGTTGTGCACAGGTATTCTTTATCCATGGGACTTGTTAGTTCTCTTAGGGATGCGTAAAATGCTGACAATGCTAGGCTCCATAAATGGGGTTTTAATCTAGATGCATCTTTAATAAAGTTTAATTGTAAATTAGGCCCACTGAGAAATTAACATTATTTTATTTCAATGTAGATTTTAGCAATTTCAGCTTAAGATTGCTTTACTTACCTTAAGTTAGAAATTTTTCAGTTGAGAACTTTCACATGTTCTGCTAAAGAAATCACTTTAGTTTTTATTTTTGTCACACTCAAATTGCCAACATAACAATAGTGTGCTGTGGGGCTATTGGTGAGTTAACAGAAAAGCTAATTAATACAAGATGGCAATACCATGATAATCTGAGAAGCACGAAGTCTACGTTTGCTGATGGAGCATGTAGGATGCAAAAAAAAAAAAAAGTGCTTTAGAAAGCAATTGGGGCCTGGCAGGATGGCTCAGTGGTCTAAAACTCCTGCTTTGGAAAGCTTGGGCGGCTCCAGGGACCGCGGTTCGATCCCCAGCACCAACATGCTGCGCCAGCCCTGCCCTCAGGGCAGGCTGATCCGTCCATAAAAATAAATAAGTAAACAAAGAAAAGTTCTGAAACAAGAAAAACTAAAATAAAATACAATAAAAAAATTCTAAAAAAAAAAAAGGAAAGCAGCAATTAATGTCTGAGGTAGAATAAAATGAGATGTAATAGGATGTCACAAAAGGACTGGAAAGGGTTTACAGTTTAAATCTATTATAAATCTATTATTTTTTATTTATACAGGAAATGAAACTCATAAATAAGAAATACTACAGTTTTGATCTTCAGTTTTGCCCCAAAGCCATATGTGTGAAGGTCTGGGCGGAAGGGAGTGAAACCTCTGAAGGAGGGGTGCGGTTGCAGGAAAAGACAGCGTCAGTGCTGCAGCTCTGGGAGGACTGGGGAGTGCGGTGCTTTCCTTCGCTTCTGTTGCATCCTCGCCATTAAGGCACCAGGTTTGCTCTGCCGAGTGTACTGTGGCATTGCCATCCAGCACCGCTGGAGCACGGGATCTCTACAATGGATCCACTACAAAACGTTTCTCTCCAATTTATGTAAGCTTTTCTTTTTAATGATGGAAGGTTGAACTATACAAGAACTACTGTACTTTCTAAAACACTTGCAAGACTTTAATTCTTTAAGTAGACTTACTTTGACTCATGTCTCTGCTATTCTAGATAATACTTGCACATCTGGCGACTGAGGAGAGAGATCCTTTGAAGGGAAGAGGCATGTCATGAGGGGAATCCCATCACAGAAATTCCTCTAAGCATTTGATGACTGCAAATAGTACTCTGTTCAAAAGAGAAACCCAGAAAATAATAAAATGACACTTCAAGATGCCATTTGATAAGTCAAAACATTAACCATTATAAAACGTTTGAGATGAAAGAAAGGTAAAATTGTCTGCGCACTGGGCTGCTGGCTGCCCTGAATAGAAATGACCAGCATCAGGGAAGCAATAGAAATCCACCAAGCTCTGGCACACAACTGTAGACATCTTCCCAGCGCACACCTGGGGAAGGAAAGGGCATATCCACTGCAAAGACCAACATGAATTCTTTCCGCACATGAGAGCACCTGCTGTGATCAAACCTTCGTATTTATTTTTTCATAAAAGTCATTTGTAGAATCCAGGGTTGATTTTACAAGTGAGAACACACTAAATGTCCCAACAGCCCAGATACTAATCTAATCAGTGTAAAGAATTTGTGACCTCAGGCTGATGAGATAGCTCAGTGGACTAGGGGCAGGATTAGGCAAGCATAGGAACCAGGGTTTAATCCTCTGCACCACATGCTGTGCCAGCTCTGGCCCCAGGATATACAGAACAGGGGAATAAGTCTGGAAATGGTGGCACAAGCCTTGATTCCAGCACTGGGGAGGCTGAAAACAGGAAGATCACTGAGTCCAAGCTGCATAGTGAGACCCTGTGCCAAATACATAAGTGAAAATAAATATATAAGAAATCACCATGGGAGGAGCAGGCCCTACCACCACCACCACTGACCTACCGTGAAGTGCTGTGGTCCCGCCACTTCTGGAACCAATAAGGACAAGTGAGCATGATGGAGGACTCAAAGCCGAATCAACCGGCCAAAGAAGCCCTTTGAGTGTTTATCTCAAGTACTTTTATATAGTGATGGAGAACTAATTAACACCCACAAGTGAGATCATTGATATAACCATAGATGACGCTATGTCTTAGAAATTTGAAATTGGTACATACAAGGAATTGGAAGAGTTTGGAGGAGTAGACTAGAAAAATAAAGTGGGAATGCTATCAACAGAACTAAATAGGTCATTCTAGAGAGGGCTCAGCAAACCAGAATGCTGATAAGGACTGCAAAGGTTATGAAAAATTACATACAGAAAGAGAATGTCTTTGGCAAATGGTCTAGGAATCAACCATTTAGATTCTTAATGAGCTTGGGTTCACTCTGTTCTTGATCTAATACTCTGTGGGTGGCTCAGTTTCAAGGACACAGACTCGTTTGTTTGTTGGAGGATATTTCAGTATGCAAATAGCTGCACCCAGAGTGTGGATCACTTTTAACTAGATTTACACTATGAGCTGGGAACAAAATTTTGAGTGCAACATTTCAAATAGCTGTAGTTTGATGATAAAAGAATCTACACTGAGTTTCAGAAAAGGAGGGCATAGTTACTAATGAAATGAGTGCCTTTAACAAAAGCCAGGTACTTTGTACCCGAATAATATGGAAGATGGCATAAGGACTTGTTTGAAATTGATAAAAATGCATCAACTACATGTTCACACATGTTAAGCTGGTTAAAGAAACCATCCTTTGATTATGTATTTATTTATTTATTTATTTGGCACAGGGTCTTGCTCTGCAATGGAGGCCTGCATGGTGGTACCTGGGATGGAACTTGGATCCTTGCACTTGCCATTTGCCTACTTACACTGCCAAGCTATCTCCCCAGGCCAAATAAACTATTCTTTGAATCTACAAAAACAGAGTAATTTCCTTAAAAATTGATTTTCCAAAGATTCCTTTCTTTGTGATTCATCTTCCTATTTTTTTAAGAGTGCATGTATGTGTGTGTGTGTGTGTGTGTGTGTGTGTGTGTGTGTGTGTGTGAGTGTGTATGTGTGTATGCAGGGTCTCACTACACAGACAGACTCATAGTGTTCCTCATGGTTTCTCTCTCCCTGTTGCTGGGATTACAGGCATGCTCCACCATAGTTGGACTCCATCGCTGCCTCAGTGTGCCTGAGGGTGGGGTCAGCATGAGATGTAGTGCTAGGGAATGAACTTTTAGTCCAATGAGCTATCTCACAGGCCCAACAGCCTTATTTTGATCAGAAAATTTGAGTTTTGTATTTTATTTTAAATTTGCTTTTTAAAATGATACACTCAGTAATTAGGACAGTGAGTCTCTAATTATATTTTATTTAAAGTATGTTAACAACAATAGCTCTTTCTAACACATTTACAGTTTCACAAAATCTCGCTATAATGTTTGTTTATATAAATATGATAACATGAAAAGTAAGGTTGCTTATCCATACATATTTAAGAATTTCTTGAATTTCTCTCTGAAAATCTTAAAATGAACATCAGGAAGGTAAGAAATCTGAGAGAGGGAAGAGAGGAAGAGAGAGAGAGAGAGAGAGAGAGAGAGAGAGAGAGAGAGACAAAGAAAGAGTCAGAGACAGAGACAGAGAGACAGAGAAAGACAGAGAAGACAGAGACCGAGAGAGACAGGGAAAGATAGAGAGAGACAGAGAGAGACAGAGAGGGAACTACCAAAACACTGAAGAGCACATTCTGGTTCATGCAGTTTATGTTGCTCATCTCTTCAAAAGCATGTGCAGGTGTTTGGTGTAAATACTATTTTATCACTACACATGCATTATTCTGTGAACAATGAGCCAGATACAGGAAATGCTCACATTTCTTACTAATGCTTTCATGGCCAAGAGCTAGGTAAGGTAGTGTAAGATGACAGAAAGAAGGAAGTTATCTGTGAGGATGGGGAGGAGAGGAAAGGACTATCTCAAGTGAAAAACATAATTTATGTCTTGTTCTGCATGATGATTATACAGATGGTTAATTGTAACCTTTCATAAAAATAGCTGCTGGAGATATTCAATTTTAATACACATCCATTAAACATCAACTTTAAAGCAGTGTCTTTCTGAAAAAAGTTGATCCTAATTTCTAAAATATTTCTATTATATTTATGTCTGAGTTTGTATTATTTGTAAGAAACAATCATTTACTTATGGTGACATGGGAAACAAAGAAGGACATTGTGGTATCTTCCACACTTGCTATGACATTGCAGTGATCAGTGATGCAGTAATGCTTACAGTATTCAATAAAATATAGATAATTCTTGTTTGGTATATGTATTAAAATATAAATTCTTTTGCAAACTATGTGAACATTTCCATGTATTTGTTAGTTCATTCACTTAATTTGACTCAAACATTTTTCTTTATCAGTTAAATGGCAAAGTCTGTTAGGCTCTAGCCATGGGGTAATGGACAAGAAATTAGGTAGATTGTCTTGAAAGAATTACTCCTAAAATAATGTGAATACAGTCTTATTTTGTACTCACTTACATGGTCCTTTTCTTTTATTTTTGTACTTTAAAATATTAAAAATATCAATAGTTTTGCTTATGTAAAACTTCTGGAATTTTTTCTTTCTATTCTGATGTTATATTTGCGGTATGTTTTAAAAACTTACCATATTTTTATAGCTAAACTGCATAGCTTTTAGGAGACTTTATGGACTATCTGTTTAATTAAATGACATAAGTTAATTATTTTATTTCTATAACAGGTTACAGTTTATAAGGTACATAGCCATATCTCAAATTTTATTTACATGTATTTGAAAAATTACAGTAGGCAAGTCACATTAAATTGGCAACAGTTTGCACAATCTGATATATTTATAAGCTCACTTGATTAAATTTGAAATACAAGATTATTCTCATAGTGATCAGTATTTCTGCAATTTTTACAGAAAACAGCTATTTAGAATTAATATGTACATGTATGCAAGATATGTAGCATTTCAAGAATGAATTCCACTCAAACTTGTCTAACTTATTATAGCATGGACAAGCTAACAATATTAACCAGTATATAAAATGTTTGTGTACCTTAAGGCTGTTAATGTAGGATTATATGGCCAAAGAAAGTGTATGTTAATATTTTTTGTTAAACACCTGCATCTCAGGGACTATACACTGAGTATTGTCATTGCTTGAGGGCAGTATTAAAAATAAAAAGATCTAGAATAATAATAACTCATTAATTGCTTATCCTAACTCAGAAAAATGTGATAGCGAATCCATAAATTTTACTTACAGAATGCTAGTTTTCTAAACTTGAACAATGGAATAGCAATTTAGATATCTCTTAACAGCAATAAAAATTGATATTAAGTTGTTTGTACTTTTCATTTATTAACACATATTTCACAATTAATAGTAATTCACAATAGTGTTGCAAAAAATTGAACCTCAGAAAAATGTTGAGATCCTATTTCTAAAGTTGTATATAAATCTCTAAAGCAGAGTAAAAACAAAAACCTAATAAAATGAAACAAAAGATCCATTTGGGGAGAATAAGTATAAAATGAGCAACTGATCCAACTAAGATATGTAACTTATGCTAACCATATTGTTTTGTTTTGGGTTTTTTTTTTTTTTTTTTTTTTTTTTTTTTTTTTTTTTTTTTTTTTTTTTTTTTTTTTTTTTTTTTTTTTTTTTTTTTTTTTTTTTTTTTTTGTCTTTTTGAGACAGGGTCTCGCTATGCAGTTCAGGCTAGCCTTGAGCTCACTTTTGTAGCCCAAGCTGGTCTCGAACTCGCACCGATCCTCCGGCCTCAGCCTCCCGAGTGCTGGGATTACAGGCGTGAGCCACTACGCCCGGCTAACCATATTGTTTAGATTACATGTTTTTGTGATATAATTTCTGCTTTGGAGTATTAAATGCATCAATGCGGACCAATTCATGTAGATGGCAGATCATTGCTCCTCTCACCTGGAGGTAATCAGTAGTCTGTCTTATTCCAAATTTCACCTTTGTGAAAGACAGCCACCCATTCTCGTTCAGCATTCATTCTTACACTACAAGGAGAAAGAAGAGCCGGTCATGACTAAATTTCATGGTCCTGTGAACCTCAAAATACAGAGTTATGAGAGCATTTATTGAATTTCCTTATTACCTGGTAACTGCCTTACACAGGAATTCTAGAACAGAGACCAGTCTTTTAACCTAAGCCAAAATAAAGACCACACATTTAATGATAATCTTATGGAGAACATTTTTTAATCATGCATACTCTGAAATATCACTGTTGTCCTATGTAGAGTATGCCATAGAAAGCTATAATTTTTGAAGCAATATATCTATAGATTTGCAATTTAACCCACAAATTTCATTTAAGCTGTATTTTTATTTTGACTCCTACAAATATAATTACTGCATGCACCCAACTTCATAAGGACATTTATGTACTTGGAATGGGCCATTAGGTACAGTGGTTGAAGGAAGAGTTACAACTTTTCCAGCTCAAACTTGCTGTAGTTTACTCTCTGACCCTTCTTTGTGAGTCTCAGAGAAGAGTAAGTACACACTCAGCCCGCATTTTCTTTACAATCATTCTGTTCCAAAAGCAGACAAATTGCTTCCAATAAAGGCTAAACTAATGCATGAAGACAAGAATATAATGGAAACATGTTCCATGTTATAAATCAGAGCTGAGCTGAAAGAAACAATGGGAAGACTGGATTCCTATGACGAGAGGACTCCTGAGCCCAATCTCACTCCACTGAAGTCCAGAGCCGCCAGTCTTCTCACATTTGCTGAGGGCTAAGAGCAGGCTAAGCAATGTGCATAACTAATTTTGGGAACAAAACTACAATCCCTGTTGTCTTCCAGCATTTGGCAAACTTCAAGTCCACACAACAGCAGGCGATAACATCCCAGGGGAAGGAGGAGAGAACAGGCAGGGCACCTCCAGGAAATGCTGCTGTCTGTGGCTTTGTGTCCCAGCTTGCTGGAATTTACAGGAGACTACAGGGCTCCTGGGGCTCCGTTTCTTGCTCTTTGCTCCCAGGGGACATCAGGCTTCTGTCTCATATCACTATACAAACGTATTTAAGAGACTGACTTAGGGAGAGGCTCAGAGCATACATCTGTGAGGTTCCACACACATGAGGAGAACCGTGGATGGCACCAAATCTCCAAGGAAGCTCTGAGGAGTTTTCCTCATAGAAACCTGGACCTGAAAACAAAAGACTCCAAGACAAACAGCTCAGTTTCCTGTTTTTAAGGTAGATTGAAAATTTGTAGTCCTGTTTGGTGAGCATTTAACAGTGGTACTCCTCTAAAATGTTTCTCTTTTCTAAGACTGGTCATGTACAAAATTCTCATTGTATGTCATGCATTATAAGGAGAAACATTTAAATTCAGCTATTACTCTAAACTCAATCAATAAAGGGTATGCTAGCATTCAGCAGACATAATAATTTCCACTTAAACTAAGCTATATATTTTAGTTTTTATAAATTTATCTTCATTTTAATGTGTCCAGATAATACATTTTTTTCTACAAAATTCAACTCATTAATATTGTACTTTCCTCCTTTCTCTTGTCATTACCATTCGGGCTAACCCTCTTCATCTAGGGAACTGGACTCTCCTGCTTCAGAACATGGCTCATTAAATAGTTTCACTCCACACTGTCTTCTCTGAATTGTGTTTTATCAATACCTGAAGCAATTGTACATAAGCATTTTAAAGCAGTTCTTATTATGCCAGTGTAAGTTGCCCATTAACAGGCATAATTGCAGATTCCAACATGGCCAATCAAAGGAGGCGTGTTGAGATATTGGTGGAGAGTCACTGGGACTCTGGTGTTCTCATACACGAACGGGCAGTGCAGCCAAAAGGAAAATCAATCAGAAGAATAACTGTAGATAACTAGCCAGCATCTAGCTTGTTTT
Source organism: Myocastor coypus (assembly GCA_004027025.1). Lineage (NCBI taxonomy): Eukaryota > Metazoa > Chordata > Mammalia > Rodentia > Myocastoridae > Myocastor > Myocastor coypus. Next base: position 13,728 of record PVJA010029267.1, on the reverse strand, counting down.
ATAAAAGGAAAGTGGCAGTTCTCCTGACCCCAAGTAAAGAAGACAGTAATATAAAGTCCTTGGTAGGGTCCCTTTTGACTGTCCTACTCACTGGGAAGAGGAAATCCAGTGTAGGTATAGACTGTGGTTGAAGCCTCAGAGAAGCTACCATGGCAGCAGGATGAAAGGAAAAATAGCAACATGGCAACAGCCTTTCCCTATCCTCATGCTCTTCTTTAAAATGGGGAAAACTGTCCTACAATATCTTACCACCTAGTGTCTATAAAGCAAGTCTCCACGCTGCAGAGAAATGCTGAATGCCACAACTGTGGGTGTTAATGAAAGCATTGGCATCGACCCCTGGATCACAGTCTTAGACTTGGGGAAGGGAGACAGACTGAACCAAGTGGGTCCAGAGTGGGCAGGTTCCTACTGTTTCTCCAAACACAGGAGAGATTTGAGACAGCAGGAAGTCCCATCCACTGCCTGTTGTGCGGTGTGTACAAAGTAGGCATTCCATTAAGGCCACAAGGACTCCAACAAGTTCTGTGGGTTTAGAAAGTCAAGCCTTTGAGTCAGGGATTGTTGGGAATGTAAAGGCAAAGGAAGAGAGAGGGGAGTCTTCTAAGACATAGAGCTTCTTGTGATATATTGACTGACAAGTCCTTGGAGGAAGAACACAGAAATGAGCGTAAGGTTTTCCCACTAGTGAAGAGAGCAGGAATGGAAGGTAAAATATGACAAGGAGCCAGATGTGGTCCAAAGCATTTCACATGCTCCTCCTAAATTAGGTGGCATAGCTGGATCTTGGAACACAGACAAACACCTGCACTTAAGCACACACGAAGCAGTTCCTACAGCCACGACATGGGTCCAGAGAGCATGGCAGCCGTCTCCACTGCCCAAAAGGAAATAAAGCAACCCACAGGTAGAGCAAACACAGGTTGACTGCCTAGGAGTGTATTAAGACTACAGCAGGAACTCTGGTTGCATGGCAAAGCAGCCGCAAGGTGGGTGGGGTGGGGGAATATATTTTCTCGTGTGTGTATATGTTTTGGTTTCTCCTCAACTATTTTTGTCTTTTCTTCAATTCTTAGTCATGAATAAGATTTTATTTTAGATTTAATTTCTAAAGATTTTATTTATGTATGTATGTATTTACTTACTTACTTATTTGGTGCAGGGTCTCACTACGCGAGTTGGACTCTTAGTGATCCTCCTGTCTCAGCCTCCTCAGTGTTGGGATCACAGGTATGTGCTACCACACTGGCTTCCATGGCTGACATGGCACATCCATAATTCTGGGGCTGGTTTGGCACACAATATCAAGGTTCAAACCCCAGCCTTTGCACTTGTCTAAGCAGGCTGTCTGTTACTCTTTGCTCATTGTTGGGACAGATATCGAACACCCAAAATGAAGAACAGAAAGGTTTTTGAGCGCACAGTTACTGAAGGTTTCAGTCCACATTCAGCTGGCTCCAAGGCAGACTGGCACATGGCAGAGAGCAGCAGTTCATGGCGGTGGAACAACAACAATGAGCCCGGAGGTAACAGGCACAGAGAGAATCTGTTTCTCTGTCTCTCTTATATTATATTCAGGCTCTCTGTCCCAGATTGGACATAGCACTCTCATCCATAATCCTAGCAGTACTGAAACCCATAATCCCCGTGGGTCATGAGTTAGTCTCAAACTGTAGAAATCCTGCCCTATGACTGCATGAGATTTGTGGAGACACCTAGACACAAGCTAGAAACACAGGCCCTTAGACTGCTGAATTATCTCTTCAGCCTAGTTTGCTTTTATTTTTTTTTTTTTTTTTTAGTTTTCCAAGCTTCTGTCTCTCAGTCTTCTTTTTTCTCATTGTAATCTTTCTCTTTGCTATTTTACTCTCCTCCTTATTCTTCATTTCGACTATTTCTCTATCTTTCTTCACTTCTTCACCTTGTGGATAAAATATATATATATATATAATATATATATATATATATATATATATATATATATATATATATATATATAGTGAGTGAGTGCTTGCATGTATACCAATTAGAATGAGATTAGACCAGTGTTTTAACTTAAGTGGTACTATTCATGGTTACATCGGGGTAACCTTTAACAGAACGGTCCTTAAAGGGTTCCAAAATTAACCGTGAGTACAACAGTATGTTCATACCATTGCGGCATCTACACTCAGCTCCTGCTACCTCGTCCTCTCCCTGAAATTCTTCCCCTTCTCCAAAGACATTCCTTAAAACTCACTCAGCACTAACACTTTCTTCTGGCCTTAATACCACCAGCCATGGCTTTAGATCACACCTGTAAATAGCCTGTCTTCTTCCTTTTTCACCCCCTCACTTTCCCTCTCTCTGAAAGTTCCTTCCTCCTCACCCCACCTTAACTGCCAATAACCATACAGTACTGCATGTAATAGGCATTAATAAAAGGAAAACTGTAATGAAACAATTTTAACATTTACTGTTAATACATAGTTAGATTTGTCCATGTAACAAAGCTAATAGAAAGTCTCTCCCATAAATCAGTTTTTGGATCCTACCCAGTTCAACTGCATAGAGTAACAGACAACACCTCCTGACAACTAAAGCCACATACAACACTGGAAAACAGACCATAACCAAAGAGAACTTCATACCAACAACAAATTATCACTCTATTTGATTTCAACAATCTGTGCACAAACACACAAAATAGGAACAGGAAAACGCAGGGCAGGAATTGACTCCAAAGAATCCCAACTCTTCCACAGAAGATCCAAGGGACATTGATGGAGAGAAAAAATTGAACATTAGAAGCTAAGCAGAATTAAGAACTCAGTAAGCTCAAAGAATATAGAACCCACCAAAGAGGAGAATCCAAAACATATTGACCAATATATTTACAGCGTAAAACGAAATTCAAGGACCTGGTCAAAACTTTTGCAAATGAATGATTTATCAAATAAACAGATTCTATGAAAGTTTTAGCAACAGAAATTGTTGCTAACTGCAATTGCATTTTGTTAGCTGCTAATTTTTGTTTTTAACAACAGAAATTATAGAGGTAAAGAATTCTACTGAATGCAGTATAGTCTCCCTAGTGTAAGAACTCAAAAGAAGAATTAAAAATGGAAAAACATAACACAGCTAATTGGAAATCAAGAACTTAAGGATTAAACAACGAAGAGAAAGCAAGCAGAAAAGCTAAGAAACATAGCAGGGGCAAAATCATGCACTTAACTATACAGGATGATTTAGACAGTGGTCCTAAGAATCTCCAACAGTTTTTTGACACTCAGAGCAGCAATGTGTAATACTAAAACCATGCTTGGAATGCCTGTCATTATGGTCTTTTAGATGTATGCTGCTCCTAATGTCATTTTAATTATTGCTATTCTCTCTCAAGTAAATTTTGTTTAAAAAAAAAACAAGAAAAAGGTAATTAAAGAGAATATGAGACAAGGAAAAGAAAAAGTTCTACTGAATGCAAGAAGTAACAAAGGTGAGCAGAAGTCGTGAAGGATGGAATGGGTACAAAAGATAATATACACATGATATATCCTCCACATATTTTATGGTATATGTCAAAATAATATAGCAATGCACTTAATCAAACAGTTACTAGGTAATGAAAAGAAGACCAATCTGATGAAAGGTGGAGTTAGAAATCATAGGATAGCGCATACAATATAAAACATCTGTTTGAAGAAACGGCAACAAAAAAAAATGAGGAGTGAATTAAGCATTTAGGTGTAAAGGTTTGTAGAATACCACATAATGATGTTTCAAAGCTCGCTATTGCACATCATAATCAAAATTCAAGAAGCTCAAACAAGTGAGAGAATCTTCAAAGCTATCAGAGAAAGGCCAAACATCTCCTACAAATGTCTTAATACAGTCTCTCCAGTTTGATCCAACAATGGTACAGGCATAGGTGTCCCATCAGGCGGCTTGTGTGATTAGTGATACAAATGGATGTAATCAACTTTCTTGGTCCTTTTACTAATAAAATTCATAAAAAGTCACTCAATAGGGCAGTCACGCATGTGCCAGTGACTGCTCATGAATTACTATCCCATCGCGACCATATTAAAAGCCAGTAGAAAGTGGAGTGAATTCTACCCAGCACCAGAAGTAAATATCTTTTAACACAGAGCAATGTACAGTACAAAAATATTTTCAAAATGAATAGAGAGGGTTGCAGAGATAGTTTGGGGTTCTAAGCACCGGCATGGCAAGTAGAGGGACCCAGATTCGATCCCCGGTATGTGCTGGTCCCAGAACTCCAGGCATACTGTGCTGGCCACCAAACCCCATTGTGGTGGTGCACTCATGTAATCCCAGCACTGGGGCAGTTGAGACAGAAGGATCACTTTGTGTCTGAGCTGTGTAGTGAGATCCTGTACCTAATTAATTAGTTAATCATAATCAAAATATCAAAATTAATGGAGAAGTAAGGACGCTCCATGATTAATGTGTACTATAGCAAGTTCACAAACACAAAATGAATACTCAAAACCTGGATATTTAATCAGTGACACTGAAGCCGACGATGTCCCAAATTCTGATGGAATGAGTACATCAAGCAGAGTAGTGGTTAAATAAAAATGGACCTGCATGCCACAGTAGCCCTACCCCACAACACACTGAGCCAGAGACAGTCATGTTGCATGCCTTTAATCCCAGCATTAGGGAGGCTTAAAATAGTAGGATCACTCTAAGTATAAACTGTGTAGTGAAACCCTGCACCAAATACATAAAATGAAAAAAAAAAGAAATGAAAAAAGGAAACATAAATACTTCAATAGCAGAAAAATAAGGTCATACCAGGAATGCACAAATATTCAATATCAATCTCCATATTCAACGTCTTTCTTTAATAACTCTCAACAAAAATAGTTCACCTCACAATACAAAGACCTAAGTTAGTAGACTAAATCAGAAAGTGAAGCCCCATGGTTTGATTCATACGAGAGTTTCATCTGCTTCCAAATGAAACTTTCATACCACAAAAAGGGATAGGAAACAGTATTCCATGCACCAGAGCTCCAAAACAAAAGGAATACAAATTTCTCATAGAAAGTGCTCTTGAAATTGAACTCATCACAAGAGACAAGGAACGTCAGTTCATGTTAGTTATAGGAACAACCCACTAGAAGAGATAATAACCATAAATACACATGCTCCAAGTGTTACTGAATCCAAGTACATAGAGCAAATCCTAGTGGACAAAAAAGGTTCCACATACACCAACACGGTCACAGTGTAAGACCTAAGTGAATCAGTGTCACAAACAGAGAGATCAACTAAATAAATGTCATCACCACACAGAACTGGCAGGTGCACACACTGTACCTTCGTAGTTTTACTTCCATTTCTCCTTGCCTCCCTAATATTTTTATTACCTCGACTTTCCCTTAGGTGACTTTCAACGGCAGCATTCACCACATGTGCCAGCCCCACTCTCTGGGTGAGCTGAGCTGGCCAGAGTCTAGGTGCAGTGCTTTATTTTGTTTTGTTTTTTATGTCTTTTTGAGACAGGGTTCCAGTATGCAGTTCAGACTGGCTTGAGCTCACTTTTGTAGCCCAGGCTGGTCTCGAACTCACACTGATCCTCCTGCCTCAGCCTCCCGAGTGCTAGGATTACGGACACGTGCGCCACCACGCCTGGCTTAGGTGCAGTGGTGCACGCTGTAATCTCAGCCCTGAGGCTGGCTAATTGGCAAACAATAGAAGTTTAGTTTTCACAGTTGCAGAGGCAGAATATCAGTGAGATGACAGGCTTGGTGTTGCTCTCTGCTTCTAAGATGAAACTTTGAGTAATGCAGACACATCGAAGAGAAAGGCTGTCACTGCAGAAGAGTGGGGACTGCAATAGAGGGCATCCCTGAAGGCCTTTCCTGGAGGCATTTAAGTCACCCATGAGTGAGTCTCTCCCAATCTGAGCACTTCATAATTATCCCATTATGTCCCACTATTATTTTGTCAATTAAACTTTGATATGAGTTTTTGAGGCAACAAAAATTTAAAGTATAATAAAAAGCAGTGAAAGAAATGTTCTTGGTATGACACTGTCCTGTGGTTTAACAAACTGTACTGGTCAATACTTACAGATGAGTAGAGCATAGTGAACTATAGTGAATCAAAAGTATATAGATATATAGTTAAGAGAATATACAGAAACACAAAATGGTATTTTCTCTTGTATGGTGTTCATTGCATTAGATAGTACTATAAGTGAGTCATTTATGTTTTAGAGGAAAAATATTTTCATGCATATAAGTACATAAAGTTTGACAGAAATTAGATGTAAGTAAATACTATTACAGCAACCATTTTTGGATAATTGCAGATATATCTAAGATTCAAAACACACTTATGACAGCACTATTTGAAATGTTTGTTCTTTTATGAAACTTCTATCTTTAGAGGGACTGAGCTGTGACCGTATATTGATAAATTATCACTATTATGATACTTTGAAAACATGGGGATTTTTAGTCTCTTGTTTAAATATTTGCAATGCATTATCTAAAATAATGAGATAAAGTATTTAAATATTTTAAGGATCTTCATAAATTGTATAGTTAAGTTTATTCACTTTTCTATCCTTTATTCTTTCTACTGCAGCTACATTTTTGCGGATTGAGTCTAGGAAACACAATTATTGTCTATTCTCAATAAATGAGTGATTTTCCTGGTGACTATTACTACCTGAAATTTTTATTAAATGCTGATTTCCTAAATAGATCTCAGTTAAAATACCAATATCTTGCATTGAAACATTTGGTTTAGAAGTGATTTTCCTTATTATATAATAAACAATTTGTGTTTTTTTTACTTTTCATCTTTCTTTATTGTACGTTGTTCTTAAAATTTACTTCCTTTCCTATGCCTTAAACAAAGCATCTAATTTTTTCTTTTATAGAGACAACATTAACATAGAATTACTGAACAAATCAAAGATTTCATGCACAAATAATAAAAAATAACCATACAGTAGATCTATGAATTGTGTCTATTGTTTAGAATAGCCGTTTCTTTGAGGACAAATGAAAAATTTAAAAGCAGATTTTACGCAATTCAAATTAGAATTCCTCTTCAAATAGTGACTTAATACTATTACATATAGGGAGAGATCTATATATTATATTAATTATATTATATTTATTACATTATATTATATTTGTTACATATTATATTTGCTAAATGTTATGTATGTTACATATTATACTTGTTACATATTAGGTGTGTGTGTGTGTGTGTGTGTGTGTGTGTGTGTGTGTGTGTGTGTTCTCTATAAGATTAGCATCTTATGAACTAGGATTTTTCTCTATAAGAAGCAGCAAAATATACTGTTCCTGATGTGAGCTCTAGTAACAGAATCTAGAATTCTTCTAAAAAATAAGAAATGTAAATATTTAAGACACAAATATTATTTTAACAACCAGTAACACTCTCATTCAAACACACCACCACACTACTGCATGATGCAGTGAGCCCCTATGTTGCCTTTCCACAGTGGATCGTAGCATGATGCGCTAATACAAATTAGCGCAGGAAGCTGTGGGCCTGCCCATAATTTTTATTATATGTAACATGTTTCTGATTTCTTTCATATTTTAGCTGTACTGTAAAATTAGATGTAGGAATCTTAGAAGATGAAAAATTTTGTCTATAAATTCTGCAAATCAGCATTACTCTTGTAATGAAGTTTACAAAAGAAAGATTGAGTGTCCTGTACGTTGTCTCTCATTAAGAGTACTCACTCTAGTAGTGAGATTTCAATGTTTGATCTGCGTTTGAGTTCCATGATGGTCCTACTTACCGCTTCTCCACAATGTCTGCACTGTAGTGTAAGACACCACAACGGCTCTGCATATGACATTCTTCCTCTTCGTAGAGAGGAAAATTCTTACTCCTAAGTCGTGAGGGTAGGATGATGCAAAGGGCAGATAGAGAAACGAGCTGGTTAAGTCCTCTTCCGTGCGCAGAGAGAGCTAAAACAGAATCGGAGTTTGACGGCGATTGCCCTCTGAGCTTCATTTACTGAAGCTATAGAAGCTCAAGAAAAGGGAAATTGTTTCCATATTTAGAAAAAAAAATTAAAAAGCACAGCCACTGCCTGTACTGTAGTATTCCCAGTGTTTAGACCAACTGAATGTCTCTTAGAAGCACCTGCCTCAGAAGGCGGATGGTGAAACCACTTAGACTCAGGATAAATACAAAGCGTTTATTCAATTCACTTAAATGCTCAAGATCGTGATCCCTAAATGAGCCTGTAATCTATTCAGCAGTAATTGTTAGTACTTCATGCAGTTTTAGGGTTTATTTATTTCTTATTTATTTATTTATTTTGGTATGGGTCTTGCTGTGTAGTTCAGGCTACTCCTGAACACACTATGTAGCCCTCTCTGGCCTTGAACTTGCAGCTATCCACCTGCCTCAATATCTCGAGTACTGAGACTACGGGTGTGTGCAACCGTGATGCCTGGTTTACATATAATTATGGATTACAAGAGTTTGTGGAAAATATATTAGTGCTAGTTAAATGTAGATTTAGATTATAAAAACAACCAGTGTAGTGTTGCCAAAGAGGTATGTGCATTAAAAACTTCAAAGACCAGGGGCTGGGGAGATAGCTCCGAGGCACAAGTGCTTGCTGGGCAAATGCAAGGTCATGAGTTTGAACCCTGGTCCCACAAAAAACAAACAAACAAACAAACAAAAACTTCAAAGACCTATTCCACTGGATTTACTTGCTGACAAACATATTGGGAACATTTTAGGAAGATTTTTTTTATTGTCTTTAGTTTTTCAGACTGATATTTCTAAGGTAGCAAAACTAATGATTTATTGATAAAGGTTTGGATATGAAGAGTGTCAGGGTGCATGCATGTATGTGTGTATTCCTGCTGATTTAGTGCTGCCCTATTGTACTAATAACTTGCATGATTTACTAAAACAGAAACAGGAGTAATACACAGATTACAAGATTGGGAATGAAGAATTTAGGCAAATGGAATTCACAGGAATGTTCTGCTGGATATGTCTAGCCCGCATATAGTTCTTCTTTCACAGTTTAATAGGGAATTACAGTGTAGACAAGCAGCCAGGTAGAGAGCTCAGTGTTGAAGAGTTAGCTCAGTAGAATAAGTGCTCGCCTGCCAAACACAAGGCTCTGAGTTCAATTCCCGGTACCACAAAATAATAATAATAATAATAATAATAATAATAATAATAATAATAATAGTAATAATAAACACAATGTATGCAAGTGACTCATAAAGGAGACGACTCTTGCTGCGAAAATAGGCACTACCTTTGCTCAGAAACTCCTAGGTTAGAGAATTGGAAGAGAAGCTGGACTAAATTTCCTTGGAAAAATTCATGTATATTTTCCAGAAAATTCAGAGGACAGAGGCAGCATGAAAGTGACAGAGATCTAGACACAGTTTATGCAGCACACTGCAAGCAGAGTTAAACTGAGAGAAAAACTACAGAGCTGTGCTGCATACAACAAAGTACCTTCAGCAGAATAGTGGTTATAACAACTTACAATTTTCTCGACTGCATTTGAATTAGGGCGTTATATAATGACCTGACCGACATACTATCTGATAATATGGCTAGCAGCATGAGTGTTGGGATAAAATAATGTATAGCAAATACTGAGTACATGATTTATAAAAATATTATCACTAGCACTTATTTATATGATTCTTCTATTAACTGTAATTAAGCACTATAAACTTAGAACAAGTTTACACAGAATTTAAAACAATGCAATTAATTTAAAATGCTCACGGCATAACTTTTGCTGAAAAATAAGATGTAAAAATACTGTTCCATTTTAAAAAATGGAACATTATTTTGAAAATACTTAAAACCATTAATTTTTAAGTGTTAAACTGTATTTTGGAAGTATTTTTGTAAGAAATATTTTAAACATTAATATTATAGTAACTATACTTAAAAATCCTTGTTAATTTCTTAGGGAAAGAAAAACTTGTAACAGTCTTCATATTTGTATTTGCATATTGTGTATGTTTTACCTAAATGTTTAATAGCAAGTAATAATGTAATTAAATATAAGCAAACAAAACTAAAGTATCATATAAATATTTTTTGAATATAGGTATTGTTTACTTAAAAATACAACTTTTACAAAATAGAAGCTCTTATTTACTAAGCATGTAATGCTAATCCACACATTTCACATACTGTCTGATGAAGTGGACTTGAAGGAAATGCCTGACACGTTCTCAAGTGGAATATCAAGGTTAGCTCTCCTAGCTACCTAAGCCATCACCTTCTTGCTGGCTGCGCAATATTTATTTTGACAGATGTCAGCTTCATAATGCTTTGTGAGGACTTTGTGGATTTCATTTCCTAGATTTACAACAGTGGGCAACGGAGGCTAAAATTGCACTAGGAACTATGACAGTGGGTAAAAACATGCTGGAAGGACAATTTTTGTCAGACACAGAAACATCAAAGACACTTCTGCAGTGTCCCTGAAAACTGTTAAAATGGAAGAGCATAGAGACCACAGAATAAGATAGGAAAGAAGGAATGTAACAGGAGACAAGTTGTTAAGCTGCCTGATGCCTGCGCTGTGATTGTAAATGGCACCAGATAGAGGTTTGTTTTACTTTCATAGGAGCAAAAAATAACCCAGAATATATGCAGAATGTACAAATGATTATTGAAGGCATTTTAGATTACTCATGTTTGTGTTCATATTTGTATGTCTGTAAAGTGATGTGTTTTGATTCAATTTGATGAGTAACCTGCCAATAACGGTTATGAAGAAAGTTTCCAAGTATATTCAAGGACAGAATGAAAAGATACATGCTCCCCAAGGCCTCCTTCTAACAGACCCCGTTGAGAGAAGATGTTGAGTTATTGACATTACCATTTATGAAGAGAGAGACATGAGCAATGGAAGATAAAACGCTTATTTAAAGATCACACCTCTTGCTGAGGCCCTCAGCTGTCCACTGACTGATTACAGAATGTCTCTGCCTCATCTCCAAGCATCATTCCTTTATATCTGCTGCCAGTGTCATGGTGCCATTTATTCCAAGGACTAACTTTCTAAAACTCCATAGCTACAGTGACCTCACTAGTAGCTCAGCATCTATTTTGTGTCTCTGAATTGTGTATCAATGATTGACAGATAATACCAATTCCAATTAAAGTCTAAGTAGTTTGGTACTCAGAAAGACAGTGATGTTAAGCTCAGGTACCTATGTTATAGAGCAACATTATCACTAAACTTTTCTTCTGGAGGGTTAAGAATAGAAGTTCATAGACCAAAAGTTGGAGAAAAAAAAAAAAAAGGATTACAAGGATATTTTGGCCCTAGGTTGTCAAGATTAGTGAGGACTCAGGACATAAAAACCTGTGCTATAACATCCTATAACTTGGTGGTTTCCCAAATTTTCTCTTCAAGGAGATCATGGGGCTACAGAGGAAAGGAATAGATGATGTATAGTGTGCCTAAGGTGAATCACCTAGAGAAAAAACATTCTTTTGGGCTTTCACAGAGAGCAAACTGGTCAAACAATGGCCGTGACTCATCCAGATGGTTGTCCTTGACAATAGTTCTCTCAAGCACTGTATATGGTTTCAAAGTAAATCCTGAGGGGATTTGACTGACTTTGGGAGATATAACAGTTCCATGTTTTATCATGCAGGTCTTGCTTTAATTTGTCCTTAATCACAGAAAAGTTAGCAGAAAAGTTTAACCATGAGGCATACAATGTAAAGCTAGATTAGTATGCTGAGCTATAAAAGGGCTTAAATCAACAGCTTCCACCATTGCCAGTTTTAATCAGGAGGCTGAGGCAGGAGGATCAGTGTGAGTTTGACGCCAGCCTGGGATACAAAAGTGAGCTCAAGGCAAGTCTGAACTGCATAATGAGACCCTGTCTCAAAAAGACAAAAAAAAAAAAAAAAAAAGCCACTGCCAGTTTTCCAATAACCCACTGTGATTATCAAACATTGGATTACATATTCAACTACTTTTTTTTTTGTCTTTTTGAGACAGGGTCTTGCTATGCAGTTGAGGCTGGCCTTGAGCTCACTTTTGTAGTCCAGGCTGGTCTCGAACTCTCACCAATCCTCCTGCCTCAGCCTCCCGAGTGCTGGGATTACAGGCGTGAGCCACCACACCCGGCTCAACTACTTTCTCTTAGTTCAATGAGAAGAAAAAATTTTGTGCCAATAATGATTACAAAAATTATCATGTCTACACACTTTGCTCTGTATAACTACTAGGAGAACAACAGTATGAATTGTATCAAATACTGGAAATGTACTACTAATGTGTTTTTAAACTGTCACATTGTTATTTCTTACTAAATGCAATAAAAAATTAAAAACACAAATTGTGTAAGGCTCTAATCTTTTGGTAAGTTTCTGAGAAAACACAGTGAAGCATTTCATTATGAAAATTCAGAACTATTTAGGGAAATCACATTTGGTCACCCCATACAATTATATGTCTTTCCTGCCCCCAGTACCACTTTATTTCTTGGCCAGTTTCTCAGGTGGCTCTTTACTTCAACACATCTTGTCTTAGAGAGTGTTCAGTCTGATTCCACTCAAGTTAATAAGAAGGTCTCTCCCGGGTGGAGTTTGGGGTGTCTGTGGTTCTGTTAATGCAGCTCCCATTTTGCTGTAATTCAAACCCTAAGATTGATTTCAAGTGTTCTACTGTTTGTTGAACTACAGCTCATTGAAGAAAATAATGTGTAATGTGATTATAGCAACTATTCTTAGTTAAAGCAGTTTTTAGTGCTATTTCCAGTTAATTTCCTTGGAGATTTTTATATTATTTCGTCATGTTGAATGTTGTGAAGATGTGGTCTGCATTGTTTTTTCATTACATGAATAAGTCAGCACAATAAATTGGATGCTAAATCCTAAAAATTTTCGGTTTCTCTAAATTTTGTTTATCTTTACTATTCTGAACAATGTTGAATTCTAGAAATCAGTGTAGTCAGTTCTTTGACAAACTGAAGCCTTCAGAGAGAACTGGATTATATGTAATCCTATTTTAGGTTTTCATGACAACCCCATAGGACAAAAAAAACATTCAAATAATAGGCAATTAGCAAAGTCTTTGGGAATTGGATCAATAGAGAAATAATAATGCTACAGAGTCTTAGACAGGAGGAATAAGTTTATTGATTGATTTCAATCTACTGAACAAAATGCAAAACATCTCATAGTTGAGAAAATTACTTTCAATGTTACTGAGAAAGTGAACCTTGCATAATTCTGTCACTGAGCATGCTGCATATTTAAGGTGATGGATGGGCTTGTGTAGATTTGGTTATTTCACATGGTAGTAAAAGTAAGACAATTTTAAACCACAGACTTTGTCAAAATCTAACTTTAAAAAATTGCTATAATTTTTACCAGCATTCATAGAAGAGCCAGTAACACAGGAATTGTCAAATGTGTGTGTGTGGTGGACCACAAATATTGATCCTTTTCTTCTTTACAGGGTCAATACAAATTGAACATGAAGTGTCTCCTGAAGGCGTCTTGCAAGACGGAGGCAGAGTCACTTACAAAGCGCAGCATATGTTTCTACCCTGGAAAATTGCATTGCTCTTTTCTCATGTTTTCTAAAGGATTCTTAATAAATTAATTACATATATATGCTCATCTTGGAGCTTTGTTTGCATAACCCAAATGTAGAACAAGGACACACTCCCTAGTGTTATTAATCAGCATCCT
>PVJA010029266.1:0-26835 GCA_004027025.1 Myocastor coypus | reverse complement strand
TTTTTTTTTTTTTTTTTTTTTTTTTTTATCTTCCAGGGTCAAATCCCCTCAGGATTAAGTTTGAGACCATAGACAGTACTTTGTAGAACTGTTGTTAATGTCAGCCTTCGGGACGAGTCACGGCCAATGCTTGACCATTTTGCTTTCTGTGAAAGCCTGAGAGAATGTTTTTCTCTGGGTGACTCTCCTTAGATGCACCACAGTTCATTCATCCCTTTCCTCTGAGGTCCCATAATTTCCTTGACCAGGAATTTTGGGACACCTCTGAGTTATAGGATATACAGCACAGGTTCCCTTATATCCTGGGTCTTTTTTTACCTTGAAGGGCTAGGGCCAAAATATTGGCTATCCTTATAGCCCTTCTTTTTCTCCAATTTTTGGTCTGTTAACTTACATTCTGAGCCCTCCAGCAGAAAAGCTTTGTGATACTATTACTCTGTAACATAGGTACTTGAGCTTATCATCACTGGCTTTCTGAGTATCAAATATCTTTGACTTAGCTTGTAAATGATATTTTCTGACCATCAATGATATTGTAATAACTTTCCATACAATGTGATATAAGCAGTTACACAATTTTGACACAAATATTTGGAAATTCATGGAAATACAAAATTGTACCCTTTCAAGAATATGGTATTTGGCCCAGTCTCTTATTTTCAAGTACTACTCTTGATAGAATGACAGTAACTGAGTTTACACCAGGAGCAGTATATATAAAAAATACAAGAATGACATGTATTCCAAACATAATTTTAGCATTACATTGTGCTATAATCAATATGCTGAACCCCTTGAAGGTTCTTAAGACCAATATCTGATTCATCCTGTGTACATCAGTGTATGGTTTTGCTATTGATATGTTTTCTGCTTTATCTGCTTCCGGTTGCTTCGTTGTTTAGTCCATAACACATTCAGCTGTGTTATGCCCTTAAATTCTTATTTTCTTCTTTAAAGTTCTTATATTAGGGAGACTATACGATATTTACATATATAGGTCTGGTTTATTTCACTAATGAGTATATGTTCAATATACATCCATTTAACCCGTGTTAAATTTAAACAATAAAAAAAAAAAAAGAAAAAAGATTTCCTTCAAAGACATTTTTGGGAAGGTTATAACCTTAAAAGACTAAAAAATAAGAGTGGTATGAGAATTGAGAAGTCAATTTTAGGGCCAGGGAGCTAGCTTAGCAGTCTAAGCACTTGCTTTGGCAAACGCAGGGACTCGAATTCAATCTCCAGTCCCACATGTGGAACCGGCCCCATCCTTGAAGGCCATACAGAGCCAGCAACTGAGTCCAGATGTGATAGCATATGCCTCTAATCTCTGTGCTGGGGAAGCTGTAAACAGAAGGATCACTGAGCTGCATAGCAAGACCCTGTGCAAAATACATTTTTTAAAAAATGGATCCCTGGACCCGTGCACCATTCCCACTGGCCGCGCAGCATCCGGCCCAAACTCCAGCCCCTCGACCTGGCCCACCATCCTGGAACTCTGCCCAGACCCATGCGCCATTCCTAAACTCCAGGCGGGACCCCGCCTGCCATCCTGACTGGGCTGCCCAGCTGACTCAGCCTGGGTCCATCCCCTGAATCAACAGCACGAGCTGCGATTCCACCCATGTTACTAACCAGGTCTGAAATCGGCCACGTAAAAACTCTCTCAGCCCACATTCATCTCCCAACTCGACAACCACCCAAATCCCGACTACACTGCCAGCCACCATCCGCACATGGCCTACCACTGTCCCGACCCACAGGGCTTTGTGGTAGCCAGGCACCTGAGATTCAACTTGCAGCCAGGCCCCTCTGGCAGGGAACAAGCCTGGTGGATCCAGACCCAAATTTCCATAGGTGTTAACTGCATAAGTCCATTAAGATGCAGAGGTCACTGCTGTAAAAATTGATAAAGACAAGGAGCAAGATCCAATATCAGGTCCTGAGTCCACCCAAAACAAATACAGGAGACACTATCATGGAAGAAAACAGGAAATATGCAAACAAAATCTCTGAATCGATAGGATCTCAGGTGGAAAGATAAGTACAAAAACGTATAGAGCAACTCAGATCAGAGGTAACATCTAAAGTAAAACAAATATTGAACTAATAGACTCTGAAGTGGAAAAACAATGGCAGAAATATATAAGGGAAACCATAGCAGAAATAACTTCTGAAGTTAAAAATGTCCTCTCAAAATTAATACCAACCAAAATAGGTAAGCAACTACAGAAAGGTAGAGAGAAGAACAGAGCAGAAATAATCTCTGAACTAGAAAGAGAAAGGATAACTATAATGAGAGACATTAGTACTACTAAAGAAAACATTGATAAAAAAAAAAAATTACAGGAGAATAGAAAAATGATGGATTCCCTGACTGAGTAATACAGGAAAGAAAGAGATCACATGAAACAGCTTCAAAAATATATTACAACAAAATAAAATATCAATCACAAGCTGGCAAAACCATATGAATGAAAGTGAAGACAGAGCTTCACTGACGCAGCTAGTGAAAAGGTAAGAAAGGATCTCTTAAAAACAACTAGGATGCAGGAAAAAATAATTCAAAATCTGAAAGATAACACAAAAATAATATTGTGAGATTAATAGGAATCAACAAGAAAAAAGGAGATGACACAAACGATATAAAAAGAATATGGGCAGAAGTAATACCAGAAAATTTCTCAAATATGAAAAAACAATGGGACATACAGGTAACTGAAGCATACAGAACCCCAAATAACATCAATCCAACTAAAAACATACCCAGAAATATAATAGTCAAGATTCCAGAAATTCAGCAGAATAATATACTAAAAGCTTCGAGAGAAAACAAACAGATCACATTTAAAGGAAAACCCAACAGAATAACACCAGATTTCTCTTCACAAACCATGAAGTCAAGAAGAGCATGAAACAGAGTGCTTCAAGTCCTACATGAAAACAAATTTAAGCCCAGACTGATATACCTGGCAAAACTCTCTTCCAAGTATAAGGTACAAGTGAAATACTTTCATGACAAGGAACAACTAAAGAATTTCATGACATCAAAGCCAGCCCTACACAGTATACTAAAAAATATTTTAGAGAGGGACCAAAATGACTCAAACTCAAGAGATGAGAACAGAAAGATCCTACCTAATACGGCACTCAATTAAACACAGGCAAAAAAGTGGAAAATGTACAAGTAAAAGTCATGTCAACCGTAAATCAACACAGTTCAATTATAACCATCAATGAAAGTAAACTCAATTCTGCAATTAAAAGGAATGGACTGGCAGAGTGAATAAGTCAGCAAAATCCAACAATATGCTGTATACAAGAAGTGCACTTAACTCATGAAGAAACTCATACACTAAAAGTTCAAGGATGGAAAACAATACTATATGCTCCAGGACCTCAAAAAAAAAAAAAAAAAAAAATCAGGGGTGGCAATCCTGTTTGCAGACAGTCTAAAGTTCAAACCAAGATTGATCAAATGAAATAAAGAAGGCCATTACATATTGGTTAGGGGAAAAATTCAACATGAAGAGATAACACTCATAAATATGCATGCACTCAACACTGGAGCAGCAAGTTATATAAGGCAAACCTTAATGGACATGAAAAATCTCATATCCAATGCCACAATATTGTGATTAATGCCCCCTTATCTCAAAAGATAGGTCAAGCAAACAAAAAATTAGTAAAGAAGTAGCAGAACTGAACCAGAACTTGGTACAATTGGAGTGAGTGGACATACACTGAGTGTTCCACCCAAACATGTCAGAATACACATTTCTTTCAACTGCACATGGGACATTTTCTAAAATAGATCACATATTAGTCCATAAGTCATGCTTAAGTAGATGCAAGAAAACAGAAATTATCCCATGCATATTATCTGACCACAGTGCAATCAAATTAGAAATAAATGACAAAAGAAACCATAGGAATTCCAGGACTACATGGAAACTAAACAGCACTCTTCTCAACAACCAGTGGGTTACAGATGAAATTAAACAAGAAATTAAACAGTATCTACAATTTAATGAAAATTCAAACACAACCTACGAGAATTTATGGGATGCAATGAAAGCAGTTGTCAGAGGGAAATTTATAGCTCTGAACTCACACATTAAGAAAATAGAATGGGACAAATAAACAATCTTATGCAACACTTAAACCGACTAGAAACGGAAGAACAAACGAAACCCAAAGCCCAAAAGCGGGAGGAAATTGTAAAGATTAGAGCAGAAATTAATTCAACTGAGACAAAGAAAACAATATAAAGAATTAATGTAACAAAAAGCTGGTTCTTTGAAAGATTAAATAAAATTGATAAACCCCTAGCTAACCTCATCGAAAAGAGGAAAGAAAAGACTCAAATTCAAGCAATAAGGAATGAAAAAGGTGAAATTACTACAGACCCAGCAGAGATTCAGAGGATCATAAATAGCTACTTTGAGAACTTTTACTGTCACAGAATTGAAGACAGATGAAATGGATCGATTCCTAGAAAAGTACAAGTCACCCAAACTCAACCATGAAGATATAACAACTCTCAATAACCCAATAACAGCCAATGAAATACAAAACGTGATAAAAAAAAAATAAAAAAAACCTACTGACAAAGAAAAGTCCGGGACCTGATAGATTCACCACGAATTCTACAAGAAATTTGTAGAAGACATAATCCCAACACTCCTCAAACTCTTCAATGAAATTGAAAAGGAAGCAATCCTTCCAAAATCATTCCTAGAGGCATGTACTACACTGATACCAAAACCAGAAAGAGACGCAACTAAAAAAGAAAACTACAGGCCAATTTCTCTCATGAAAATAGACGTAAAAATCCTCAATAAAATCCTCACCACTAGAATATAACAAATCATCAAGAAGATTATACACAATGACCAGGTAGGATTCATCCCAGGGATGCAAGGATGGTTCAATATATGCAAATCTGTAAATGCAATACACTGTATCAATAGAGCCAAAACCAAAAATCGCATGATCGTCTCGATGCTGAAAAGGTTTTTGACAAAGTTCAACACTCATTCATGTTCAAACTCCTAGAAAAAATTGGAATAGAGGGCCTCTACCTCAACCTAATGAAAGCCATCTACAACAATCCAACAGCTAACATAATTATAAATGGGGAAAAAACTGAAGTCTTTTAGTCTCAAATGTGGCACAAAACAAGGATGTCCCCTATCACCACACCTATTCAATACAGTTCTGTAATCATTAGCTACAGCCATTAGACAAGAAAGAGAAATAAAAGGAATAAGAATAGGTAAATAAGTAAAACTATCACTATTTGCAAATGACATGATAATCTACTTGGAAGACCCAAAAACTTCACCAAGAAGCTACTAGAATTAATACACAAATTCAGCAGCACAGCAGGTTACAAAGTCAACATAAAAGTCAATAGCATTCCTCTACATAGATAACAAACACAGTGAGAGAGAAATTAGAGAAGCAGTACCTTTTATGATAGCACTGAAGAAAATGAAATACTTAGGGATTAACCTAACTAAGGAAGTAAAAGACCTTTTCAATGAAAACTACAGTACCCTGAAAAAATAGATCCTAAAAGATTTCAGAAAATGGGAAGATATTCCCTGATCCTGGATAGGAAGAACCAACATTGTGAAGATGGCAATACTCCCTAAATTGTTATACAGATTTAATACAATTCTTATCAAAACACCATCAACATACCTCACAGAACTGGAGAAATTATTCCTAAACTTTATTTGGAACCAAAAAAGACCCAGAATTGCAAAGACAATTCTGGGCAACAAAGGTAAGGCAGGAGGTATTACAATTCCTGACCTAAAGTTATACTATAAAGCTATAGTAATAAAATTAGCATGTGTTGGCAAAAAATAGACCTTAGTATCAGTGAAATAGATTAAAAGATGCAGAAGCAAACACACTGAGCCACCTTATTTTTGACAAAGTGGCCAAGCACACTTACTGGATGAGAGAGTCTCTTTAACAAATAAATGGTGCTAGAAAAACTGGCTCTCTACATGCTGAAAACTAAAACTTTACCCAAGTCTATCACCATGCACTAAATTAAACAAAATGGATTAAAGATCTAAATATTAAAGAAGAAACATTAAATTTCCTGGAAGAGAAACTGGGAGAAAATCTAAAGACATCGGGGTGGGCAAAAAGTTCGTGGACAAAAAACAAAATGCACATTTAACTTTTCAAAGCATTAACAAATGGGACCTCCTCCAGCTAAGAAGCTTTTGCATGTCAAAAGAAATTACCAACAGAGTGAAAAGACAACCCACACATTTGGAAAAGATTTTAACTAATAAGTATTAAGACAAAGGTCTTCTATCTGGAATCTACAAAGAACTAAAAGCCATTAGGTTTCCAAAATCCAAAGACCCAACCCAGAAACGGGCATCTGAGATGAACACACACTTCTCAGAGAAAGAAATTCACTAAGCCTATAAGTACATGAAGAAATGCTCCACGTCACTAGCCATCCATGAAATGCAAATCAAAACAACACTTAGATACCATCTCACTTCAGAAAGAATGGCTATCATAAAGAAATCAACTAACAACAAATCTTGGAGAGGCTGTGGGGAAAAAGGAACCCTTTTCCACTGCTGGTGGGAATGCAGATTGGTGCAACCATTATGGAAAGCAGTGTGGAGGATCCTTAAAAAACTAGAACTTGAAATCCCATTCAATACAGCTATCTCCCTACTGGGAATTTTCCCAGAAGAACTGAAAACTTCATACCATAGCGATATCTGTACACCTTTGTTTATAGCAGCCCAATATTTAATAGCCAAATCTTGGAAACAACCAAAATGCGCATCATTTGAAGAAAGGTTCAAAAAGATGTGATATTTTCATACAATGGAATATTACTTAGCTATAAAGAATGATAAATTGAAAGACTTCATATATAAATGGATGTATATTAAACATATACTCATTAGTGAAATAAACCAGACCTACATTTGTAAATGTAATATAGTCTCCCTAGTGTAAATACTCTAAAGAAGAAATTAAAAAATGGAAGGGCATTACACAGCTGAATGTGTTATGGATTAAACAACGGAGTGACTGGAAGCAGAAAAGAGAAGAAACATAGCAGGAGCAAAACCATGAACTTATGTACACAGGATGAATCAGATATTGGTCCTAAGAAACTTCAAAAGGTTTTTCACATTGAAGATAGCAATGTGCAACACTAAAACTATGCTTGGAATGCCTGTCATTCTGGTCTTTTTTAGATGTGTACTGCTTCTAATATAAACTCAGTTACTGCTATGTTTTCTCTCAATTAAATGGTTGGCTAACAAAAACAAAAGGTATTAATTGAGAAGAAGAAACTGGGGAAAATGTCATAGGATTGACAGGCTACAATTTTTTACATCCTTGGATTTCTAAATGTCTGTGTAAAAATGTGTAACTGCTTTTATCACATTGTATGGAGATTAATTAGTATATCAATGATTGACAGAAAATACCAATTTCAAGCTGTCTAAAATGTTTGATATTCAGAAAGACAGTGATGTTAAGCTCAATTACCTATGTTATAGAGTAATACTATCACGAAGCTTCTCTGTTGGATGGTTGAGAATGTAAGTTAAAAGACCAAAAATTGGAGAAAAAGAAGGGCTATGAGGATAGCCAATATTTTGATCCTAGCCCTTCAAGGTCAGTGAGGACTGAGGACATAAGAGAACCTGTGCTGTAACATCCTATAACTCAGTGGTGTCCCAAATTTTCTGGTCAAGGAGATAAATGAAGTATAGTGTGTCTAGGGAGAGTAACCTAGAGAAAAAACATTCTCTCAGGCTTTTACACAAAGCAAACTGGTCAAGCAATGGCCGTGACTCATCCTGAAAGCTGACACTGACAACAGTTCTACAAAGCACTGTACATGGTTCCAAAGTTAATCCTCAGGGGATTTGACTTTAGAAAATACAAATGATGAATATTTTGTTATATAGGTCTTGCTTTAACTTGCCCTTGATCACCCAGCAGAAAAGCTTAATTATGAGGCATAAAACACAGAGCTAGATTCATATGATGAGTTGTAAGAGGCTTACATCAAAGCCTCCAACATTGCCAGTTTTACCAGTAACCCAATGCAATTATGGAACATTGGACTATGTATGCAATTACTTCCTCTCAGTTCAAAGAGAAGATATTTTTTTCTTTCCTTACCAATATCGATTAGAAAATTTATCATGTCCACACTCTGTACACTGTATAACTACTATGAGGACAGCCATATGCAATGTGTCAATTATTGCAAATGTACTACTAACATGTTTTGAAACTATCATATTGTTATTTATTATTAAAAGTAACAAAAAATAAACAAAAAGAAGCAAAAAGAAAGAAAAAAGTCAATTTTCACCAACAAAAAGTAAGTTATATTGCTGATTTTTCTAGGAGGCAGTCAGATTTAGGCAAAACTATATGAACATTTGTTTCAATTTTCATCAGGAAAAGAATCATTAAGTAAAATATATTGCTCCCATTGAAACACTAAGTAATGCACAAGAAGCTATCCAAAAAACACAACAAACTTATTGGCAACAATTCTAGCATTGACTCATTAAAATAATTTTTCGATAAAATCAATGGGCACTGATTTCTGGCAGTCATGAATTGGTTTGTTTATAAAGGTGACTTAGCTCTTGTGGATTTTCATTTCAGAAAGCACGTTCTAACTAGCTTTGTAAATTCTTAATATTTTCCCTATGTCTACAAAGGCGCCTGTGTGTGGAATAAAGGACTTACCATGTTCCAGTCCTAGTTAAATGCTCCCAAAGTGTCCAACAAAAAATTTTGGATAGAAGCCTACCATGTGGGCTTAGAATTTAAATTGCTCCGAGAGGTTCCAAGTCCCTTTGAAGCCAGCAGCCAAATACCTGGGTGTTTCGCCACAACATGTCCCACACCTGCAGGAGCAGTGGGTGACAGGGGAAAGGGGCACAGACAAGTCTGTAGGAGAGCACCAGTCTGTAACTTATTTAACCTTAAGGCATGACTGCCTTCAGGAATGCCTTATGTAGCTAAGTGACTTCTCTTTCCTCAAGTTAAGGCTGGAACCTGATCCTGCACAATGCACTACTGGACATCTCCAAACTGCCCACGTTAGGGAAGCTTCATGCCAGGCTGGCATCATCCTTATGGCTGGTTATCTTTACTATATTTCACATCTGTATTTGTCCTGAAGTCAAAGTCCTTTACAAGAAATCAGACTTTTAAGAATGGGCTCCTGATAACATAAACAATAAGGACATTCACCAACCCAGTAGCCCTCTTCCAACCCACTGGCACCCGATGCACTAATCACATGAGTCGTATATGTCCATCAGATAATTAAAGCACCTTTTCCCTGGGGGAAATTATTTAAGAAATCCAATTTATTTTTTTAGGAGGAATAACTTTTAATATTATATATCACAGTGGTAACACAGCTAACACAAACTGGGTCTTTAAAATCTGGTAGTAGAAAACATTTTGTATGTTCCTTATGCCAAATGTTAGATATCTGAGGTGATATATCCAACCATTATCAGAGCTGATCTTTACACACTGTATTGAAATGTCACACTATATCTCATAAATATGGACAGCCACTATCACATACATTTTATCAATTAAAGAAAAATAAGACCTGAAATTCAGACACTCCTAAAAGAACAAAAGATGTTTTATCAGGATTGGGGATAGCAAATCCTTTTGGGAGCACAAACTACTCAGAGAACAAAGGGCAGGATCCTGTTCTGGAATGACAGGAAGGTAGTGTCCTTTTGGGCCCAACACAGGCCAGTGTTGGAGTCCAGCTGCAGTGAGGAGTCTACACCCTGAGAAAGCTCCAGCAGGCTGCCAAGTTCAGACAGCTACACTCCTGACACATGGCTCCTCCAGAAGAAGGATTTCTTTTATAAGAAATCCAATTTATACCTAGACTTTTCCTTAGTGATGATCGGTTCATAGTAAACTGAAACAAAAATATTTTTATTGAACTGTACTCTTCTTTTGATTCTGTTTCTCCCATCCTAAAGACTCTAAACACCAAACCAACTATAATGTTTACATCACCAGGTCAAGATTTTTCCCTTATGAGTAACATGCAAGCACAACAGCATACTTTTAGATTCTCTTCTCTTAATCTACCGTAAAAAAAGTGGTCATATCGCATCTATTTATCCTTGCTATGATAACATACTTCTTCCAGGAATCTTATCAGTTATTCCCAAATTTTAAGTTTATGGATTTTGCTAAGCTAGGTATATCTGAGGGTGATGACTTTATGGTATGATAGACTATTACAGAGAAATATAATCAATTGTATTACCTATTTCTCAATTGTCATAAGTGAACAACTTTCAAATTTTATTGGTACACTTCAGATGCACATAAGCATTTCTTTTGGTAACATCTCTTTTAGTATATTTTTCCTTTTTCACTGCTATTTATCTTGAAATTCAGGACATACTGCAGAGGACTGGAAGAGCTCTCTTTGTCCTTGTTTGCCTGTGTACATGTGTATACACGTATTATAAGAAACATCTCAAGACATGTTAATAGTTTACAAAACTATTAACACTTACTCTTAGAATAATTTAGCAGATGATTGAAAGAGTTATTTCATTGTCTTGGAGTTGTAGTCCTGCTTTTAAGATTCTTCATAGGCACAGAGAGCAAACTGATTAAGCAATGGCCGTGATTCATCCAGAGCACTGACACTGACAAAAGTTCTACAAACCACCATACATAGTTCCAGAGTAAACCCTGAGGGGACCTGACTAACCTTGTCAGATACAAAAGTTACATTTTTTGTTATATAGGTTTTGCTTTATTTTGGTCTTAACCACCCAGCAGAAAAGTCTAACCACAAGGTATAAAAATGAAATCCATATCAATATGCTGAGTTGTAAAAGGCTCAAGTCAACAGCCCTTGATAATTCCAGATGAGCTGATAATCCACTATTATTATGGACTGTTGGACTAAATATACAGCTACTTTCTCTTTGTGCAGTGAAAGGAAAGATCTGTGCTAATGATGTTTAGATATGAAATCATGTCTACATCTTATACTCTGAACAACTATGACAAAGACAACATTATGCCATGTATTAACTATTGTAAAATATAATAACAATAATAATAATAATAAAAGATTCTTCATAGAAACAGTGACATGTTGCAGCCATCTTTTTTCTCTGGCTGCACTTTCCAGTTTCAATTATAAGAAGTCAACCATGACCTGAATTATTTTTATTTTTTAATATATGTAGTGCAGGGTCTACAGGATCTCACTACATAGATCAGACTCATAGTGGTCCTCCTATTTTTCAGCCTCCCAAGCACTAGGATTACAGGAAGTGCCACCATGCCCAGTCTCAATCACCATCTCAGCTTCCCCCAAGGGCAGGACTGGCATGGCAAGCCGGGGATCAAACTGTGGTCTTTGTGTCTACCTAAGCAGGTGCTTTAATTCACTGAGCTATCAGGCTGGCCCTTTGACCTGATAATATTAAATGGAAACTTTTTAAAGAGAATCTAAAAGCAGTAACACAGGGACCAATGAGATGGTTCAGTGGTCTAAAGCACCTGTTTAGGAAAGCTTAGGCAACCACAGGACTGAGATTAAAATCTGCAGTGGTCATATTATAAATACAATGTGTGAATACAGACAAGGGAATGGCTAAAAGAATACCAGGGAGCAACTGGTAAAATCAACAGACATAAAAATTGTTTTACTTTGTGCTCCACCTTAGTAAGGCATGGAAACACGCATCTCAAGACTAATATAGCCCTAAGAGAAAAATTGGGCTGAGAACAAAGGACTTTTTTTTACTTGAAAAAAAGAAAAATATAGCAGAACAAGTACTTTATAATACAAAGTCTTATAGTATTAGATTTACCACAAAGTATGATAAGCTTTATATTTATCCAAATAAAAAAAATGTCCATTGTGTGCCTAATATGCGCTGGAATCATGACAGGTGATAGAGAGGTGGGCCTGCTCTTGGAGGGAAGATGCATCTTACATAAGCAAAGCCACAGGTGTTGGAAGATTATGTATTGATCCAAACCCCTCGGTGGTATTCTGGAAAAGTTTACTAGTTCAAATTCTTTAAGAACAAGTTAAGCATACACACACACACACACACACACACACACACACACACACACACACAGGTGCATGCAAAAAAAAAAAAAGAAAAGAAACAAAAAGGAATGTATTGATCCACATAATGAATGATTCAGACACCCATTTACCTTCAAGCAGTGTTGGGAAAAGGGCTTAAACAGTGCCACATGAATGCAGTTTCTTTTGTTCCATCGTCTGCCTCCTGTCCCCTTGTTTAGTGAACACCTGTTGGGGGGAGGGGGGCTGTCGCCTCGCGTCTTCGTAACTCCAGCAACCAGAGAACTTTTCCAATATGTCCCTCACAACCTCTGAGAGTTAGTTGATTGAAACAGCTCTTATCTCATTGGCTACTCTGAGCCAAAGATTATGGCCTATAAAATGTGACATGCTGATTGGTTAATACTTATGTCAACTGTCCCATGGAAGTAGGTGCCATACTGACTCACATGCAGTCAATACACCCAGTTACACTTTTAGGTCTATGCTTAATATTAATTCATCAGTGTTGTCATAGAGCACCATAAGAACATGTATTTCTCTTCTCTCCCAGACAGAAATGATATAGCTTAAAAAAAAATGTATTGGAAATTTCTGTATTTTTTTCTGTCTTTCTAACATTGGAGCCTTAAGCCACAAAATACCTTAAAGCATTTATCAATCAAAATACTACATTCTAAATATTGGGTGCTTCATCAAAGCAGAAGATATTTAATAACAAATTATTTAGTTATTTTGTTTATTATATTTTATGATAACAAACAATTTTAGAACTTAGGTTTGTTCTGGGTGTGGTGGCGCAAGCCTGTAATCCCAGCACTCGGGAGGCTGAGGCAGGAGGATTGGTGCGAGTTTGAGAACAGCCTGGGCTACAAAAGTGAGCTCAAGGACAGCCTGAACTGCATAACAAGACCCTGTCTCAAAAAGACAAAAAAAAAAAAAAGAACTTAAGTTTGCCATGTCCCCTACAATTGTACATTTATTTCACCATTTATCCAATGACATGGCATTTATTGTTGAATATCTCTAAAAGAAAATGGTGTCTGGGGACTGGAGAGGTACTTTAATGGACTAAAGTGCCTGCTTCAGTAAACTTAGGCAAGTGTAGGGACCGTGGTTCAATCCCTGGCACCACATGCTGTGCTAACCCCATCCCCATGGTGAGCTGAGCTGGCTGCAGAGTCCGGGCATAGTGATGCATACCTATAATCCCAACACTGAGGAGGCTAAAAAATAGGATGATCGCCATGAGCCTGAGCTGCATGATGAGACTCTAAAACAACCAGATACATTTTTAAAAAATGAAAATGGTGTCTAGGAAAGCAAAAAGGGGAGATTCTTTGAGACAAGAGCAACATAGCAGTGTCTTAAATTATTTTTTAAAGAAACTAGAAAAAAAATTAGTCCCCAGTACTAATTTGTATAGAATGTCAAAAGATGCAGGAGATAGAGCTTAGAATTTCCTATTTAACTGAGATTAGTTTCAAAATCTTTGTTACATTTCAGAACATGAAGGATGGAAAGAAGGAGAAAAGGGTAGAGAGACAGAAAGAGAGAGAGAGAAAGACAGACAGACAGACAGAGACAGACACAGATACAGACACAGACACAGACACAGACACAGACAGACACAGACACAGACACAGACACAGACACAGACACAGACACAGACACAGACACAGAGGAAGTTGGACACCTTGGCATAGCTGCTCTAGGGACCAAGGCAGAGTCCACAACTTTAGTCAGTTTCCTGGCTATCAAAACACCCAGGAAACTTATTCAAAATGTGGATTCTTGAGCTCAGCTCACAGATAGTTTGATTCTGTAGCTTTAGAATTCCTTAGCTCTTTCCTTTATAATGAGCACTTAAGAATTCTGATGTTAGTGATCTGAAGTAAACAAAAAACTGCTACCTTTGATAAAAGCAAAATTTTAATACCTAATAAGTAGCATGTGAGTCTGCATAGCAGACCCAATTTCTACTCACTCATTAGGAAATCTTACTATGTCAGTGTCCTAAATGTAAATGTAAGACAGACAGCACAGATGAGGACGGATTCTTACAAGCAGAGAGTGAATTTACAATGAGAACACACAAAGTCATAGTGGAGACGTGGCACAGTTTGTGTGGGGAAGCCGATACACGGGCCCACTACAAGACTAAGAGCTTCAGTGTAGAAAAGTCCTGGGAGGCCGAGGGAGGAAGTCTGGAATAGATATCAGACCGGCGCTCTCCACAGTATCTATAAGCATTTTAACAAATGTTACTAACAAACTCTGAGCACTGACTGATTTCCAGAATGATTTCAGGGAGTTTGGAATGTCTGCAGAGGCAGTGACTCGTGGGGAGTTGTGGTCATCCACGTCTCCTCAGACAGATCCAATTTCTGACTCCTATGGTTACATCATGGGATGTGACCAGAGAAGAGAGCAGAGCATAATTAGCAGCCAGACTGCTGCTCAAGCAAGTACCTGTTCATTTTCTAATCCACCAGTAATCCAAGGAGTCGGCAGTGGCTTTATACTCTCCATTAATTTTTCTACCCAGCCTATTTCCATAAAGTTGATTTCTGCTACATTTGCAGAAATTTTTCTGCACTGTGTATTTTCGGAAAGCCCCAAAATCCATGTGTAACAACTACAATGTTGAAAGAGTTTTATCTCTGAAATATTCATCTTTATAAATTTTATCCAAAATACAGTTTTAACAATAATTTAGATACCAAGAAAAAGCAATATTTATGTTCCCATGGTAGATGGCATGTACATAGGCAATAGTGTGACATTTCAAGAAAAACATATATTTATTCCTACTGGGTATTTCTATCTCTTTGATTTTTAACCGATGTTCATTTTAGCAGAAGAGGCAGGTTTTGCTTGTATTTTCAAAACTTTTTTTAATTTTATAAAGAGCACAAAAATAGTCTTAAAGCAGAAAAATTACAAGTGATACAGAATTTCATTTAACAAAATAATATGAATTTCACAGTATTTGTTGTAATGTACAGTATTGTAGGGTTGTCTTCTAATCAGTTGTTTGTATCAAAAATAGCATTTTGTTTAAGATTGCAAGCACTGAGTTGTATCTGAATCTCAGTATTATTACTACTTTTTGAGACTTGGGGGTTGTTACTTAAATCTCTGAGTACCTGTATTAACAGGTCTACATAAACACAAAACTTTTCTCCTTATAGGATCATTGAGAACTAAAATATATGGAGAGTAAGAAAACAGCACAACTATTACAGAGCAGGCAGTTATAATAGTGAGGTTGGTGAAATATCTACCACAATTCAGGAAGAAGTGAGGCATGGTCCTTCATTAATATCCCAAGGACTCACAATTAAATGGTTTCAGATCAAGTATAAAGCATGTGAAGTAAAAGAAAAAACATGTGAAGTGATTTAAAAGTATCTCATCCAGCTTGCATCCTTAAAAAATAGGGAGGTGAACAAAGGAGAGGGAAACAGAAAGAAAAAAAGAAAAGAGGAAAAAGAGAATAGAAGAAATGGAAAGAAAGGTTTTGTAAATAAGGAGAAGAGGGATTGAAGACAGAGGGATGGCGGAAAAAGAATCAACATTTTATGTACAGGTAATTATTTTTTCATTTGTTTATTTGCCATTTGTATTTCTTTAACTGAGAAGTGTAAATTTGTATCAGATATCCATTTTTTGATTGGGTCTGAATATTGGGGGACTGAAGTTTTTTAACTCTTTTTATGTTCTAGATAGGAGTCCTTTGTTTGAAGGATAGTCCTCTGTAATTTCCCCACTTCATGGGTTTTCTTTTTACTCTGTTGGTGATTTTTTAGACATACAGAAACTTCAAAAAGATGAGGTGCCAGTTATTGATTCATTCATGTATTTTTTTGTGCAGTTTGATTTCTGTTTATGAACTTTTTGCCTGCCCCTGTGTCTTCAAGATTTCTACCTAGTTTCTTTCCCAGTAGGTAAAAAAGAAAAAATCACTTGCAATGATTACAATGCATGATCATTGTATATATATCTAAAGTGTACCAATAAAGCCAATTTTAAAGAGTGAACTACAAAAAATAAGGATGTCACAGTGACAGAGGGTATGTTTTTAATCCATCCCTAACCATGCCCTATAGCAAAGATGGAGCTGCCCTTTTAGAGGGTGCTGTAAGCTAACATGGAGAACATTTCCATTCTACAAACCCCTGAGCACTGAATTCATAACAAGAACATAATTAAAGACTAAAGTCGCCTATAAAATGGCAACCAGAATTATTCTCATTTCCCATGGTAACAGGACACCATGTTAGCTGGTTCACCACTCAAACAGGTCAAGCGATTTGGTTCTTAGTTATTTGGTTAGCTTTAATTTTTAGTGCATATTAGTCATGTAGACTACTGAGTTTTGTTTTGGAATAATTATACATGCTTACCTAGGATGACCAAAAAGTACAGTGAACATTTAAACTTTTTCTTTAATGTATTATATAGCCCAAGATACACTGTCATTAATTCCCCTCAAAATTCTTCCCCTCACTTTCAGTGAACTTATCCCATCACTACTGCTGCTTTCTGAAGCAATTCTAAAGTCCCCCAGTGCTAACGTTTTAATTGCTGTAACTGTCTCAATGTCTTGAATTCATTCAAAATATTTGTTCTTCATGGTCATTTTGACTTTGGAGAAGAACTATAAATTACCCAATGCCAGATCCAGCAAATAAGATATATGAGGACACACAGTACTGTTTTTATGAACATGATTTTTTTTGTACTGGGGATCAAACTCAGAACCTTGGCAGGCAGGAGCTTCTGCTGCTGAGCTATCTCCCTGGTGCATGAACATCATTTTCTGTTGTGTATCACAGACAGTGGCATTCACCATAGTTTGATCACACCTCATAAAGCCTTCCAAATACTTCAGGCAACAAGGCGGCCTCTAAGTATGATGTGATGAAAAGCATAGAATAGCATTGAGAAACTGTTATTCAGTCATGAATTTTTCTCCCTTCTTCCTACAAGCATCTTACAGTCCTTGATAAGTAACAACTCACATTTCTGACTCTGTATGTTAAATAAGCTGCTAAATCTGTGATGTTAAGTACATTCAATATACAGCTTATGAATAAAAATAAAAAGATCATAAAATTAAAAATTATTAAGCATGCAGGATATTTTATTGAAAAATAGCTTCAAGAATAAAAGGAAATGTAATGGCTAAAGTAAACACTAGGCATAGTCTAAAAATGACAAGAAGCCAAAAATTAATTCACTTTCTGTGAACAACAAATTTGACCAGGAAAAAATTTATATTAGCTGACAAATGCTGGTATAATTAAAACATTCAAAACAATGACAGAAAAATGAGAATATTAATGTTACATATAGAATTAAATTACTAGTAAAATTAAATAAAATATGTAGCTTTGTTTAAATAATTATAATGAGTAGAAGTCATTATTATGCTTAGTGCCTAGATGGTCCTCTGATGTCTCATGCAGTGGTAGGGCCAAGCTTTGCAGAGGTGGCTGAATCTATAGATTGTAACTGATTCATGATTCAGTGGAGTAGAAGCAGGTAGCCTTCATACTAAGTAAGAGGCTTTGTCTGCTTTAGCTGGCTTCAACCACCATGAATTGTTGTCCTCTGCCATATGCCAGCCTGGCTTGGAGCCAGGCTATTATGGACTGAAACATCTTTGAATTATGATCTAAGTAAGATTTTTCCACTTTAACTTTGAGGACTGAGTATTTTTATTTCAGCAACAAGAAAAATAACTAAGACAAAATTTAGTGGCAGAAAAGTAAAGCTATTGCTGCAACTCTACCTGACCATGTGGTTCAGGAGCCTTTGGGAATGGCTTCAGGAAGAGATTAGCAATGTTCAGAGATATCAGGTGAAAAAGTATCTGAAGTTCCTTGTACCACAGAGACGACTCTGGTCAGAGCTCAGAAGACCAGACAGCTGATAGAAATCCAGCTGGTAAATGCCAGGCTCAGGAGACTTCTGCTGGGAAGAAGGACTGCATTAGTTGCTGGAGTCCAGGTGATGTGTTATACTTTGGCAGAAAGTTTGTTTGAATTTGCTGTCCAGAAACTTTGTCTGAGACTGATATTAAGAACAATAGACCAAATTAATATGACACAAGACATTTTTAGGCAGTCTCATGTTGAAGTGGTCACATGGCTACTGTTGGAAAGTTTTAGCCAGATTTATATTGAGAATCAAGAGCAAAGAGCCCAGTAGAATGAACTAGAAATGTCAGCTTGACCAGAAAGGAAGTGCCAATAAAGCTGTAGACTGCAAAGATAAGAGTAAAGAATATCTCAACTGCTGAGCAGAAATAGAATGCAAAATTGATCTGGGGATACATGACAGTCAGCAAGATTCTACCCTTTGAAGTCTCAAAATTCCAAGTGTGAAAGACTTTGCTATGAGAAGAAATTCCCAGAGCACCATGTTTCAGAATGGTGTTATCACAGAGAATTTGTTCCATGGAATTAAATTCAGAGTGCCTAGAAATCCAGGAGCACTTTGAACCCTACAACTAAGAGAGAAGAAAGCCTGGCTACTCCTCCAGCTGACAGCAGACTTTGGCATCATCTGTGTGGTGCTGGTTTTAAGCGCATACATAATGCAACGTTTGGAATTTTAAAAAATACCTGGGAGGTCAGAGAGTGTGCGAAGCTGTTAGTGTAAGGCCCAAGGTTCAGGGGCAAGGAAAACTATAAGAGAAAGTAGAACAGGCCCAGAAGAGAAGCCAGAGGAACTGTATCCACTAGGTGTACTGTAGGTGTGGAGTCACCCACACCCTTAGAGTCCACATCTTGCCACATATTTCCTCAGATACTGTACATGAAACTACAAGACTCACTCTGTACCTCACAGTATTTTGAACTTGCTTTGGCACCATTGCTTTGTATACTTGTTTTGTAGCTTTTGGAATGGAAATGTCTATTTTATGCCACTGAATGTTAGAAATATTTAACTTTCTTTTCACTGTACAGGGAGGGGATTTCAGCTAACAGCTTGCCCTAAATCTTAGAAGACACTTGGGACTTGGACCTAGGCAACTCTACCTCTTAAGAGGTAGAGTTAATGCCTTTTTTATAAAGGGATGTATAAGAGCCTTTGGGGTGCCAGAGGCAAAGTGTTGGAGTTTCTGTTTAGATGTCTCCCCAAAAGCCTCATCAGTAATGGGAGGCAGGCTTTTCAGAGGTGGCTAAATCTAGTTTCTGACTGGCTCACCCTAAATATTAGCAGTAGAAAAAGGCTTGTCGCATTCTTCCCTTGCTTGCGTGTGCTATCTTCCACCAGCATGAGCTGTTGCCTTCTGCCATGTGAAACTCTGACTTGGAGCCAGCCAATCACAGACTAAAACCTGTTCAGTGAGCTAAGTAAATCTCCGTCCTGTTAATGTTGGTTGTTGGGTATTTTGTCTCAGCAACAAGAGTAACTAAGACAGATGTTGCTCTGTTTTGCTGTGTATTATTGTTTTGTTTTGTATTGGGAATCAAACTGAAGGCCTCACACTTTCCAGACAGGCTCCGTGCCACTGAGTTACACCTCTGGCTTCTAAGACAGTGTTTAATTGTTTTTATTTCATTTATTACCATTCTTCCTTTCACTGTCCTATCCCAACTAAACTTATCTCACATAGCCCTTTGAAACTACTGCTAATGTCGAATACAAATGTGTATGTGCCAGAAAATTTCAAAAGAAATTCCAAAAATCTATTTTGACATATTATCATTTATAGAATATATAAAATATTCATGTATAAGATAGACTAAAATTTCAAAACTAGCAATTTCCCAGGGTGGTTCTCACCAGTGCACTTCTCTGATCCTCTTCAGTGTCCTCCTCTGTTATGGACAATCACGTGATGTTCTCCAGTGTGGGCTTTCTGGAATCTTCCTTTAGAATCCCTGCTCCTGAAGTGCCCAGAGTGAAGAAGAAACAAAAGACCAAAGGTCACTTCACCCTGTTCTGGGTTCCACTTGTTGAGGACTCCCACTACTCTCCACTCTTTGCTTTATCAATCCAACAAGAACAGAAACTATACTAGCCTTTTTCCTCACTAAATCTCTTTATAACTTTGAATGGCTTGTGTAAATATAGTATTGGTCACCTCTACCTTATTATCTTCATTCATCCTCAAACTCGTTGCCATTTTCTAGACTTAGACTTACTCTTCCCAGCTACCAAAGCCTAATGCTATCTGTCCCTAAGGAACAACAGTTTTATCCCCTTTTAATACTTTGTTTTACTCCGATACTTTTACCATTAGTTTGTACGTTTCTTAGGCTTAATGGAATTTGAAAATGAAAATACAAATGAAACCACAATATAGAAGAAAAAAATTGTCAAACATTGATGCTATGAAACATCTCTTCTTACAGGTAATGACTGTTGTGGATAATTATGGATAATGAGATGTTCCCCCAAAGCCTCATGCAGTCATAGGTGATGGAGCTTTCAGGAAGCAAAACAATTTAAAGTGTGTGATGCTGAGATTAAGGATGTGATGCTGGCATTGATTCATGGTGTGATCCTAGGATTAAGGGTGCCTCACCCACAGTATGAGTGCTATCTACCCTAAAGGCAGACAGTCTGAACAAACTGTAAGGGACAGAAATAGGGCTTCTGTTGCCACCTCTCCCTGCTTGCGCCCTCACTGTTTCTGCTGTCTTCTGCCTACCATGACCTATTTCTCTTCTGGGATGCCCCTGTGCTGTCCCTCCCTGCCTTTCAGCCCGGTGACTTCAGCCTGAAATCTCTACACACTGTGAGCTGAAAGAAATCTTTTCTCCTTTAGTTTTTGGTGTTGTATAAATTGTCTCAGAACTAAAATGTAGCTAAGGGGCTAGAAAGATACCAGTGCCTGTCTGGTAAGTACAAGGTCATGAGTGCAAACCCAGTCCCACAAAATAAATAAATAAATAAATAAATAAATAAATAAATAAATAAATAAATAACATGTAGCTCAGACAATTATATATGTTTAAGGTAAAAGGAGACTTTCAAATCAGTAATTTTGTTCCCTTGTTATCCAGAGAGCAAGAAGACAATAAAATGAACTGTGCTTCTCTATCTCGCCTTCATTACTTGGACAAAAGACTGACGCAGAGCAACATGGGGTATGTTATTAGGACCACATCCCACCACAGTCACTGTTCTCCATTCTTATTGCAAGGTGACCTTGGAAAGCAACTTGTTCTCTCTGCATGGATTTTCTCACCTAAAAGTTAGGGTGGCAGTGGTACTTTTGTGCAGTCTCCAGCACCACATGCCACACCAGCCCTGCCCACAGGCCCTGATCAGCATGCGTCTGGGCGTGGTTGCCCACAGCTGTAATCCCAGTGCTGGGGATGCTGAAAATAAGAAAATCACTAGAAGTCTGAGCCATATAGTGAGACCCTGTACCAAATACATAAAAAAAGAAAAGTATCACTTTTGAGTTAACATGAAAATTAAATGAAGGGCTGGTGATATAGCTCAGAGGACCAAGTGCTTGCTTAGGCAACCACAGGCACCACGGTTCAATCCCTGGTACTGCATGTCATGCCAGCCTCACCCCTGGGTGTGGTGGCGTAGTCCTGTAATTCCAGCACTAGGAAGGCAGAAATCAGGAGGATCACTATGAGTCTGAGCTTTGAAGTGAGACCCTGCATGTGCACACACACACACACACACACACACACAACCCTTGAAAATTAAATGAGATGACCTTTGTTAGACATTACCCTGGTAATTGCCACACATTAAAGAAGAAACAAATAGCTATTTCACTAATAATTCTTTCTTACTTTCAAAAGCCATGAAAGACGACATAAATTACACAGATATGGTCTTTGTATGAACACCTGCTCATAAATATGCTTTGCATGGAACATCCAAAACACCCCAAATACATACACTCAAAAATGTTTAATTAAAAAGTGTATACATCAATACACATTCTCTGAATCTTTGTGGCTTAGAATAAAGAACTTTAGTACTGATTGCATCATAATTTAAATGAGGAATTATCACATGACAGTGATATGTTTAAGATGTGCACAAGAAGCCTTCCAGAGCATAGAAGAAATATGGCAAAATTTATTTTCTTGAATTTGCCTGTTAATATCTCAAATATATTTCCCAGCTTATAAAATCAAATACTTTACCAATATACCGCTAAGAGTTACATTGTTAGAAGAATTCTAAATATTTTTCCAGAGATGGAAAAAGATAAAAGAGAATTCAAGCTATGAAGACTCTATGAGATATCTCAGCTATCTTAGAATTAAACTAAATATTAACAAATTCTTGACAAAGTCCTGGCTAGTTCATTGGATAAAGAGTTGTCTCTCATGTTGCATTCTTATCCTGTATGTTTTGTTTATTGAAAATATTTCTGAATGCCTTGATGTGATAACAGTTGTGAAAAGCACTGAGAATTAAGCAATAAAGCTGCTTAAAACTAAGCGGTGAGTTCCTCTCCCTGAAAAGGCCTCTAAAATTCTAGATCTGATGTTCGTGGAGAACTAGAGAAAAATTCTTCCATAGGGTTAGTCATAAATAACTGAAAAATTAAAAACCACACAGATTTGAGACCAGCATTCTTTGAGTACCCAGGATTCTGAAGAGAGGGTATGCAGGACAGTGGGTTGTTCCTCATGGCATGTATCAGACAAGAAGAGTCAAGAGGCACAGAAGCTAAAAAGGAAGCAATGTTCAAAGCCCTGGAAATCTTCAGTGAGTTTTCAACAGTCTAATCACACAGGAAACACAAAGGCCTCTTCTGAGGTTCTCAAAGGAAGCAGCTCTTGATAAACAGCCCAGACCTCAGAGAAGATGTGAGAGTCAAACTCTAGAATTAAGACCAAAGCTCTAGCAAAAAACCAATATTCAATTTATTCAATCCTAGACTGGGTAAAGGTGATCAATCCCTCCTCTAAAACCTGAACAGCAAAACAGTAAATCTTCTCCTGAGAGAGATAACATCAGGCAAAACTTCATGAGTTATCCCTATCCATTTTTAGATGTATCTGACATTTAAGTTTAAAACGTATTTAAATGCAATCTCCAGATTAAACAGAAAAGAACATTAAAAACAGAAATTAGGCTAAATTATTGTATCCAAATTTTTTTTAAAAGCAGGGGAAATTAGTGCTAAAATAGAAAACGTAAATCAGCCAATAACAAATGCTAAAGAGACTGGAGAAAAAGGAAGCCTTCTGCACTATTGGTGAGAGTACAAACTAGTACAAGCACTGTGGAAATCATTGTGGAGATTCTTTCAAAAGTTAGGATTAGAGGCCAGCAGATTAAAGTGCCTGAAAGCAGGCACAGGTCCTGGCCCCATCCCTGGGATGCTGAGACAGCAATTGAGACTGGACATGGTGGTACATGCCTGTAATCCCAGTTCTTGGAAGGCTGTAAACAGGTGGATCACTATGAGTCTGACCTAGTAGTGAAACCCTGAACATTCTGTAGGCCCTTCCCTAAAATAAAAATAAAAGAAAAAAAACCCACGAGGATAGACAATCCCATTCAAGCCAGCTTTTCCCCTCCTGGGTATTTTTCCAGATTAACTGAAAACCTCATACCACAGTGATGTATGTGTACCCATGTTTGTAGCAGCACTATTTTTTATAGCACAACCCAGATACCCATCAACTAAGAATGGATAAGAAAGATGTGGTATTTTTACACAATGGAGTATTATCCAGTTATAAATCAGGATAAATTTGAGTCTTTTGGTTGGTAAATGAATGCAACTAGAGAATATATTCTTAAGTGAAATAAATCAGACCTGCATGTGTCAACATCATATTGTCTCCTTATTGTGAGAACCTGAAAGAGAAAAATGGAACCTGAAGAGTACAGTACATACTAAGAACAGGGAATTAACTTACCAGAAGGATTTACTGAGTTGAGAAGGACAGGAGAGGGAGTGGGGGAAAGAGATTTATCTATGCATGTAAGCAGGATGGTTTCAGCAACTGTGTTGTGCATTGCCGCGGGTCTATGGAAACAAGCAGTTACTGCTTTCATTTGCTTTGTCTCCTTTTTTCAATTATTTGTCATTTTTCTCTTCTTAATTTCTCATACATTTCTTTCTTATCTTTCTTCTTCGAATTTTACATGTATACATCTGGAAATGTGAATAATTGGTTGGAAGACAACACTATGCATTACAACAAATACTGTGAAATTCACATTACTTTGTTAAGTGGAAATTTGTATCACCTGTAATTTTTTTGTTTTAATTCTAACTTTTATTCTCTTTAAAAAAAATTTTAAAAAGCCGACACTCAAAATTAAGAAAGAAAAGAATAATTTAGCTAAAAGTGAAAAAAAATACAAGAGATATGCTTGAAGGATTTAGCAGACAAGTTACCAAGACCAAGGAGAGAACACAGAGGAGCAAAACAAAGATTGTATTGACTAAGATTGTTCTAAAAGAAAGACAATAAACCACAAATGGCTTAGGCTTAGATAAGCAGCCCTAAGTAACTCAAGCAGCAGAAGAAACTGTGCCACCAGCAAGTACAGTTTTGAATCACTATAAAAATGCAGAGATTAGGGGTCAGGGAGATAGCTCAATAGAATAAGTGCTTGCCTGGCAAGCACAAGGTCCTAAGTTTAATGGCTGGTCCCACAAAAAAAAATGGAGTGATCAGAGTTATCTTTCTTAATGTTACTGTCACAGATTCCTGAGGTAACAACTTACAAAGAGATAAGGCTACTTTTGGTTCTCAGTTTTAAAGATTTCACTCCCCAGTCAGTGGCCCCTTGCCTTTGACCTATGGTGGTGCATCATGGGGGAAGAGTGTGGGAGAGTAAAGCCATGCAACTCATTTACAGAAGGTACAAAATGAGAGGGATAGTTTCTAGGATCATTCACTCCTCTCTAAGGTCCGCGGTGAGCAAGGTCCTCAACCAAGATCACACCTCAAGGTTTTCACAACCTACCAATGCATTAAACTGGGAATCAAGTCCTTAACATACGTCTTTGAGAGGCTTTTCAAATTCAGGTACTATATAGCTGAAAACAAAAAGAAAATTATTACAGTATGACAAAGAAACACCATTTCCAGTACCTTTACAGAATAAGACTGACTTTCATGAGAAGCACGGAAAACCCAAGATACCAAGATGATATGGCTGAAGAGCTGAAGAGCAACCACCAACCTGGAGATCTGTACTGGAGAAGGTGTTTTCCAATCATAAGTCTTCAGACAAACACAGAGAAATGAAACTCTGTTAAAGACTTTTTTCTTGGTCTGTCTGAAGATGCCTTTAGGGCACACTGGGTGAGCCTTGTAGAGCTGGGAATCCAGTGCAGGCCCCCCGTGCCTGACTGCATTTGCCTAAGCAGACACTTAAACAACTGTGCCAATGCACAGGCCCCTTGAATCTCTATTAAAAACTGCACAAAAAAGTACCAAGAAGAATTATTCGAACAGAAAATAACCCTTGATAAAAACAGAAATTAAGGGAGAAATGAATAACAGTAAAACATAAATCTATGGCTAAGTCTAAGTGGCATTTTATTGAATATTATACATTATAAACTTATTGGACTTAAATATTTCATAAAGAAAAAAAGGATAGAAATTGATATAGAAATATGTGATCCTAGGGACTGGGAAAATAGCTTCTGCTAGCCTGGGAATGGACACACTATGCCAGCCACAAAATCTTGGTGGCACAGCTCTATAATCACAGTGCTAGGGAGAGAGCTCAATAGTCTGCATGCCTCCTTCACAAGTTCAAGGACCTGGGTTCAATCCCAGGTACCACATGCCATGCCAGGCCCAGAACCCTGGGCCCACCATGCTGGCCACCAAAGCTGGGCATAGAGGTGCACGTCTGTTATCCCAGTGCTGAGGAAGCTGAGGCAGGAGGATCACGATGAGTAGGAGCTGCATAATGGACCTTATACCAAAGAAAGAAAGAAAGAAAGAAAGAAAGAAAGAAAGAAAGAAAGAAAGAAGGAAAGAAAGAAAGAAAGATTTAAAAATGTTTAAAGAATGATTAATATGTCAAACATGCATGTGTCATCGCTACAGTAAGCACTAAAACAAAAACAGAAATATTGTGCTTACTGTTTGTTTCTTAATTAAATTTGCTATTTTCTTGTTTAGACCATTAACTTCAATATTTTTTCTCTTCTAATAGAAACAAATTGGGGTATCAATATGTCTATCTCTTGCATGAATTTTAATGTATCTTGCTCTTATTATCATTCTTATAAAACAATTCCCTAACATCCAGACTTCTACAGGATCCTCGTGATGTGTGCAATTGAGTTTTTCATCTTCCAGAAACTTGGAAAACTTCCTTATGGATTTCTAGTTTAATTTTATAGTGGCCAGAGAATAAACTTTGTATGATAATTTATTAACATTTATACACTACCCCAATGCATAATCAATTTTGATAAATGTTTCTGTGCACTTGAAATACAGAAGTCTTAGAAAAATCCAGGTGTAAATTCTTAAATAAATAAAAATAATTGGAAAAGAACAATCCTGTTCCTACATACATCTGAGTATTGAAAAATGAAAAGTTTTCTTGCAATACTTATAAAACCATTGTATAGGTGAAGAGGTGAGCTATTCCATTCCTTTTGACACCCGCCTCTTACTCAAAAATCAATTGTAGATATATATATATATATATATATATATATATATATATATATATATATATTGAAAGCTTCT
>PVJA010029265.1:0-25000 GCA_004027025.1 Myocastor coypus | reverse complement strand
CTCATATTCTCCCTTTCCCTCTGTACATGACCTAAGTGCAGTAGAATAACTAAACATAACATTAAAAGAGACATCTTCATATAGTGTAAAATAGTTCTCAATCCCAGCTTGCCCTGTAATTACCCCATAGTGCCACTTAATTCCCGAGATTACCAATCCCTGAAATTCATTTGGAGCTGTAATTTCCACAGTCACAACAGGTTCCAGGACACACAACTCTGCATTGGCCAAAGCTTGTTTGAGGGCACCTTCACCAGCTCGGGTGAATGAGATCTCACCGGAATCAACCATGTGGTGTGCTCTATCTTGCAGAACATACTGGAGCCCAGAGAGCTTGTGACCAGAAAGTGGGCCCTTCTCACAGGCATCCAAGAACCCCTTTCTACAGCAGGTATAAACTAGTTTGGAACATTTGCACCAAACGTGTCATCTGTAAACTCCAACTTAGTGTAGGCCCAGAGGCTCCAGCACTCCCTGTCACTTTCCCAAATTGGCTTGCACCACCTGATTATTTTTTACATGTGAAATCAAGCCTGGCACATTTGTAGTTGTGTGAGACCCTGTGCAGCGCCCAAGTTTTTTGTTTGTTTGCTTGTTTTGTTTTTATATATTATGGCTGGCTCAACCTGCCTGGGGGTGGGGCTGGTGCAGCATGTGGTGCCAGGAATTGAACTGAGGTCCCTGCGGCTGCCTAAGCTTGTCTAACCAGGCATTTTAGACTGCTGAACCATCTCGCCCGCCCAAATTTTTTATTTATTTTACTTATTTATTGTATTGTACTTATTTATTTATTTATTTATTTTTGTGGAACCAGGGATTGCACTCATGCCCTTCCACTTACCAGGCAAGCATTTATTCTACTGAGCTATCTCCCAGGGCCCTATGCAGTGTCCAAGTTTGCACCAAGTGAAGCAGCCATGTCTCAGGAGGGTAAGAGCAAAGGCTTGAGAGCCCAGCCCTGCACTTCCATAAAGGTTAGCACTTTTTTTTTTTTAGGCAGGGTCTCGCCATGCAGTTCAGGCTAGCCTTGAGCTCACTTTTGTAGCCCATACTGGTCTCAAACTCACATTGATCCTTGTGCCTCAGCCTCCCAAGTGCTTGGATTACAGGCGTGTGCTACCATGCCTGGCCTGATTTTCATTTTCATCTTCTACGTTACTGCAACTTTGTAAAATATGCATGGGGTTCTTTTTGCAATATTTTAAAAGTTTTGCTTCACTAACAATATATTTAATTTTGGAGAATCTTGTCAGTTTTATACATACTTGTGTATGTTTTATAATTTAAAGTTTTTAAGGGTTTTTAAATGTAACAGCTTTAGGCAGGCAAAATGGCAGCCTAGAGGATTAGCAAATTCAACCCTTGGCAGGATGTGCTGGCCTCGGGCAGAGGGAGCCTGCAGATCACCAGAGTGTTCTGTAATTGTGCAGTGCCCACAAGATGTGGGTTTGTGAGCTCCTGTCCCAGCCGTTAAGCAGGGCAATAGTGAACAGGTACATCATTTGACCTCAGTAAGCCTGTGCACATAATCTTGTAAGACAGAGATGTCTACTTCACAGATTTAATGAAGAGTACATCAAGTATACAAGAGAGTGCCACAATGGAATAAAAATGGGTGCCTACAAGTAGATTTTAAAGGCTGTTTTTCTCATGTCTTTTCTTATATCACCTGATAAGCTTCTTTGTGTACTATGACAGTGGCAGCAGCAGTAAAATGGGCAATATCAAAGACAGCTCTCTTGAAGCACTCGTTTCCAGTCCAAAATGGAGCTGTATCTCATGTTTGCTGTAAATCTACATACTCTTCTCTTCCAGATGACTATAATTGCCTCTGCCTCAACC
This sequence comes from Myocastor coypus, assembly GCA_004027025.1. Lineage (NCBI taxonomy): Eukaryota > Metazoa > Chordata > Mammalia > Rodentia > Myocastoridae > Myocastor > Myocastor coypus. The sequence goes on along the minus strand of PVJA010029265.1, from coordinate 23,158 downwards.
AGATCCTGACCATAATATTGAAGAAACACATGATCAAATGCTGAAAGCCAGATTAGAAGAAAATGAAAGTGAATTCCTTGAGCAACAACCCATGACAGAACAACTTAGCAAAATGTTCTTTATTACAAAGCATCATTGGTATCCTCTCGGGGAGTACCACAGACATCATATGAAACTGAATCCTCCAAAAGACAGATGATGTTGAGATTCATGGGAGAACTAAAGAGACATGTTATCCTGTGCTTCATTTACCACTGGAAGGAATACACTAATACTGTGTGGTAATAGTCAAATAATAAAATGTCTTTTCACATAAAAAATAAATAAATAAAAAATAAAATAAATGTAACATCTTTAGAATTCACCTCTGTTCATCACCCATCAAACACTGGAGCTGCTGCTGTTCTTTCTGACCTGTCTTCCTCCTCTACAGAGTGGTTCTGAGTGCTCCCTACCTAGAAGTAGTGCTTCCTTTCCCTTCCCGATGGCCACCTTTACACGGCCAGTTCACATCATAATTTCCATGATGTAAGCTCAGACTTTGGTCTTCCCAAAGCCCAATGCCTCAGTTCCAATCAATTAATACAACAGCGGTGGCCAGTATATTCTCAGGTTTTTAAGACCCCAATGAATCACAGAGAAGCCACTCCCAAATCAATTTCATATGGTGAACTTGGCTCCAGTCTTCAACCATCTGGTAGAGCCTCTGAATTGACAATAGCCAAACTTCAATCCCCTTAAGCATCTACATCTGATTCCAAAGCCAAGCAACTGTGCTGCTTCAGCCCACCCCACTGCTGTTAAAGGTGTGCACGCTGTTTATATAAATATGTGACCCACATATTCTTAATATTTTATTTGTCCCTGTTATGTACTTGGAATTGGCAGGGAACATGTTCCTCTGTGAACTCACAAGCTACCTCGACCAGAAGTCTAAAACTATTTGTTTTACGAAAAGGAATCGGAGGGCTGGCCAGATAGCTCAGCAGACTAAAGTGCCTGCTTAGGCAGGCCACAGGGCCTAGGGTTCAATCTCCCATGTGCCGTGCTGGTCTCACCCATGGGGCGTGCTGAGATGGCAACTAAGACTGGGCATGGTGGCATGCACCTATAATCCCAGCACTTGAGAGGCTGAACACAGGAGGACCACTATGAGTCTGATCTGTGTGATAAGATCCTGTAAACTCTGTACTAAAATAACTTTTTAAAAAAATTAAAAGGAAAGCAATTGGATTCATACATAATTAGACATAACTGCTAATGTTTTGCCCACCACTACCTAAAACTAACTCAAAAATTTAAAAAGGGACAAGAGGGAAACAGGAAAGAAGGGGGAAAGGAGAGCAATTCTTGAATGCAAGATTGCTTGCTGGATCTGGGCCAGAACTGAGAAATCCAAAACATAGTACAGTAGCTGCCATGAGACTAGTGGAGGTGGGGGTGTGACCACAGAGAAGCTAGAGTGGCAACACTGCAGAAGATGGGTGCAAAAAGCAGGAGCAGTGTAGGGAGGGCCTGAGGAGGCCAACCGGAAGCAGAAGTGGAGCTTGACAGCACCCAAGAGGATGACAAGCCAAACAACTTTGGACGTGAAAGGCTTGGAGCACCTCTGTGCACACAAGAGGTCAGGAGAGGCAACAGGTCTGCGTGGGGCCATGGTGGGGGACAAGACCACAGACTTGAACAGAAGGCCAGTGATGCCAACCCCCAAGAAAAGAGCCCTAGAGCTCCACAGATACCATTCAGCAATGGTACTGTGCATTACTAGCCCTCTGCCTTTTCCATGGCTCAGCAGATGGCTCAACAGTGACAGGGCACTGCTAGCAGTTCTCAAGCAGAGAGAAGAGCAGGAGGAGAAGCTGAGGAGGGGCCCAGAGGACTATATGTCAACACAGCTAGCTAGCTCAGGCTGCTTTTACACTCCCAGGTGTCGCCCAGGGTGAGTCACTAGAGCAGGATAAGATTAAATGAAAAGTGGTGGTCAAACAATCTTCTGGTCTAGGGGCCAAATAGCTCAACAGATTAAAGTGCCTGCAAGCAGGCGCAGGGGCCACGTGTTGATCCCCAGGCCCTGCCTCTGGGGCATGCCCAGATGGCAATTGAGACTAGGCATGGTGGCATGAACTTATAATCCCAGCTCTTGGGATGCTGTAAACAGGCGGATCACTATGAGTCCAATCTAGTAGTGAGACCCTAAACACCCTATAGACCCTTCCCTAAAAGACAAAGAAAACAAAAGAATGAGATGGCTGGCCACCAAAGCAGATTTTACTGCAGAAGTGAAAATAAAGATCCAAAATGTAGTTCAGAACTTAAAAAAAAAAAAAAAAAAAAAAAAAAAAAAAAAAAAAAAAAAAAAAAAAAAAAAAAAAAAAAAAAAAAAAAAAAAAAAAAAAAAAAAAAATATATATATATATATATATATATATATATATATATATGGTCTAGCCCTCAACTCTTTCCTTTCTAATTTAATTCTGTTCAAAGCAGGCCAAGCTGCAAATTTCCTGATTCTTTTCTTGCAAGCTTACCTCCCATTTCAAAAGGCCATGTGTGCAAACTTATCACAGACCAGGTCTGCATGGCACTCCTATCTCCATATTATTAGTTTTATTTTATCTAGTATTGGGCTGGGAATATCCATAACAGATTTCTAATAATTGCAATAGAAAAGCTATCACTAAGATAACCACAGCAATACGTGAGGCCACATGAAGGCCCTGTTCAACAGAAACAGGTAGAAAAGATGTGTAGCTAACAGCCAGCAGGTCAGGAAGCTGGAATTTAAACCTGCTGCTGAACAGACTGTCCAGCTCAAGAGTTCATACTCTTTACCACTGGGCCAGACAACCTCTATTCCTGAATCACAGTAGCCTCCCCTATCCATACAGGGTACATTATAAGGCTCCCAAAAATCTTAAAATCACTTGAAAGCATGGATAATACCAAATCTTATAGGATTTTTCTTATACAAAGAAGCCTAAAATAAAGTTTAATTTATAAAGTAGGCATAGCAGGCAATTAATAATTATAAATAATATAGAACATCTGTGATAATATGCTATAATAAAGTTATATTGATGTGGCTTCTTTCTCTCAAAACATCTACCAAAATCTAATGAAGTTTATCTCTAATAACTGAAACCACAGGCAGATGGCAGGTGCTGGGTGTGAAGGTGCCACAGCAGAGCACAAAGCCAGAAACTGAGCAACCCTAAATGGTCCTCTCTTTAAATTTTAGCCATTTTATAGATTACTATAGGATTCTTCCAACCTAAGATTTCATAAAGCAGATAAGCTCCTCTCTTTCTAAACATTTTTCCTAAGAATTAAAAAAACTTTTTTCCAGTAACAAAGTAAATTAATAGTAACAAACTCAAGTAACACAGATGCATTAAGTGAAATATTAAGATCTTCCCACTTGCCAAGTACTCGTCTCCAAGAGGTAACCACCTTGTGGAGACTACTAGAAGTTTATCTTTTCATCATTTTAGCCCACACATTTTCTCTAAACACTGAGACAGAACTGAATTAATGCAGCATGGACAGTTTTCATGTAGTTATATAATAAGTTTCCTAACATCTTTACTCTAATCTCCCACCTCTGCTCACCAAGAAGTAAAACCAAAATAACTCAGTGCCTTCCACTTAGGAAAGAGGAGGGAAAGCTCTGTAAATACAAAGAAATCAGTGTTGTATTCAACTATATTCTAATTCAGGGTTTCAAACAGGATGTCTATCCACATTTTAGCTATAATAACAGAGAGCAAAATTACAACCACAGCCTCTAAAATAAAAACCCCAAAAATGTAGATAAAACTGAATTTCCTGGAAGTTCCAAGTAACTTCAAGAGAATGGTCAACTGAAATACAGCACTTTTGCCCCCTGCAGTATGCTCATCTGTCTCCTGACATCAGGGAACTAACTGCTCCTACACCCCAGCAGTTGGCTTAGATTAGGGGCTCAAATCAGAGCTGGGGTACCTTAGGTTTCTGAGGGCCTGGCAAAGCCTTCCCAGCTGGCTCAGGAGCCAGGAGAATGAATCAGCCTATCAGTGTGACCACATTTTGGAACTACTAGTTTTGTGCCAAAATATGGCACACAAGGAATCTATGCTGCAGTTGCTAGGAGACTGGGCAGAAATGGTCAGAGTGCAAACCACTTTCCATAAACCTCTGCCCTCCCCATGCCAATCAGCAGCTTCAGGTCTGTGAGTTTGAGAGTTACACGATTTTTATGACCAAGCAGAGGGAAAGCATCGTTAATGTTGAGGAAAAAACTTCCAGTACTTCAAGCTCACACAACAGACTTCCACAAATACCATACAATGAAAATCACTTACCTTCGGCTGACCCCTGGGTCCCCAAAAGAGATGTGATCATGGACATGAAAGAAAAAGAAGTTAAAAATAAAAGTTTAGAAAACTCATTTTGAAAGATAAAAAGACAATAAACATGATGTGAAATTGCAGTTAAAAAAAATTCAGTGTTATCTGTGAAACCAAACAGTAGCTGAAAGGTAAATTAATGTGAATTAATTTTAGGGTAGGGTGTTCATTATACAAAACTAACTTGCGTCTCTCCCACAGAAGAAAGATACTGGAATACTGGATATTTTCAAAATGCCTAAATTTCTGCTCTTTGTGCTTTTGTTTGTCCTTATATACAGCTTGTAAATACTTGCTTTAAAAATCTTGATTTCTTGTCTGCCTCCCCCCTCCCTGCCCCACACTCCCCACCCCACAAGCTGAGACGGTGATTAAGACTGGGCATGATGGCAAGCACCTGTAATCCCAGAACTTGGGAGGCTGAAAACAGGAGGATCACTACAAGTCTGATGTGCATAGTAAGACCCTGCAGACTCTATAATAAAATAAAATTTTAAAAACTTGACTTCTTACACCTGATTTCATTTGAAGTTGTTCTTTCTACTGATCAGCTTACTCTCCTATCTATACAGATACTTCTATAAAATTAATTCTGTTCTGGCTAAGGAAAAAGGTTAGGGAGAAAACTAATTCCCTGCCAGTGATTTACTGCTCACTATATTATTCATCACTTATGCCTCTGTACCTACCCAGACACTGCTAAGCACCCAGATCTTCTTTCTGAAACAGCCCCTAGGCTTCTGTCTCCTCAGGGAACTGGAGCACACCTCAGTGTAGCTATCAGGACAATTATGAGATAATCTCAAATTTAAAAAGTTGTGTCTGGCTCTTAACCTGAATGTATGATAATTCACTTTATAAGGACTTATAAATGAATCTGATGCTGGTAACAAAAGGGGAGGAATGGAAAGGAAGGAAAAAAAACCTGAATAGTGTCATGTACACACACCAATTCCCCACAATAAATGTCGTCATTGTGCACTAGAAATACATGCCAATAAAATATAAAAACTTTTCAAAAGAAAAAAGTTTTTAAAAAGAGTGAAAAACAGAACTCCCATAGAACTTCACCCAAATTCAACTGTTAATGTTGCCACACGTACTTTAACATCCCCTCCTTTCCCACCTTCACAGAAATAAAACAAATACAGATATTTTATTTTCTGAACCACTTGGAAGTTACAGAAATCTTCCTTCTGCCTTAAACATTCCAGTGTTTAATTTTTAAAAACAACAATGCTCACTCCCATAACCACAGGATATTAAAATCAGATAATAAAAGTAATAAAGTATTTGTGATACCTACATAAAATAGGAACAGTAATTGATCTATTTCAGGAAATCAAAACTCCCTAACTACAGCCTGAAACTTTAAAGCAAATTGTACATGCAAACATTTCCTTCCAATCATCTCTACATCTTTTCGTACCTTCATCTCACAGAACTTTCTCCCATAAGAAATCTAACATTTATTTGTGCCAAGTAATTTCAGGTAAGAACATGAAAATACCATGGAAAGTCTAGTAAAAGACTGAACTATATCTTGACAGATCTGGAATTAATATCCAGTGTAGCATGAAAGAAAACCATTTCTCTGTAATAAGAGATGTGGAAATTTTCCAACAACAAAAGACTCATGCAATCTGGGTAGGTATTACTAGCATATGCTACCAACTATTTATACATCTTTATGTGCAATACAGATTCTCTTCAGCTGTGGAGAGTTTAGTTAAAAGCCCATCTGCAGACAAGAAGAGAAGCGGCAGGTCTGAAATCCCACGGCAGGCCAAGAGCACTGCACACCACCTCATTCAAGTTTCACAATAGTTCTACAAGATGCTACTGTGATTTGTGCTACAGATGAGAAACCTACAGCTTAGAAAAGCTCAACACCATCCAACGTGCTAATAACTAGTAATTAACCTGAGACACAAAACAAGGTCTTTTGACTCCCAGGTCCTTCCCCCTCCCACATTGGTCAAAACAGCATGGCCTTAAGAACCCACAAGTCACATATTAACAACTGTTCCTGCTAACAATTCTCAATCTATTAAATTCCTCCATTCTAACTATTACCCAATAAAAGTATGTTGTACCCAATATAGGTATGTTAAGGATGTACATTTGTAGTCATCATATACTGTGTGTGAAACTCCAGATTGTCTTTTCTTTTTTTTTTTTTTTCCCCCTCAGATTGTCTTTTATAAAAAAAAATAAGAAAAAGTTATTTATGTGGTATTTCAAGTTTACATATTTAGTACAATAATATGCTCTTCCTAACCAACAATAGACAAATGTGAAATTCAATAATACCTGACACATTACAGAAGATTCCATAGGACTAATCTGAATTCAGAACAGTATAACAGAAACAGAAACAAACCAGGAAATTAATTACAGAGCTAAGTTTCCAAGCAGGGACTCTAGCAGCTAGCATAGCAAAGCTCAAATAACCTGTATAGCCATCAGACACCCAAAGATGTAATTATAGCTCTGTACACAGACAAATAAGTTAATTAATTAAGCAAAAAGTGTATTAACACACTTTCAGAGTGTATTTGCAATTCAATACAGGCGTGTATCACTGATCCCAAGATCCCTTACTAAGAAGCCTCAGCTATCCAGATCACCGTCGAGGTTCAACAAGCAAAGAAATCCAGCTCCTGACCAATAAAAAGAGAACTGCAAAGTAAATTTTTTTTTTTTTCTTTTCCGGGACCGGGGTTCAAACTCACGACCTTGCACTTGCCACGCAGGCACTTGTGTGCAAAGTAAATTATTACAGTCTTAATTCCTCCACTGAGCTGATTTTTCATGTTGCTGCTTAGCTTCATTTTGAAATGCTTTCAAAATTTTTTTAAAATTCCAAAGATGATGCAAACAACTCCTCAACACCCTTCATCAAGCTTCCCCAAACACTGGGGTCTTTTATAACCAGTCACAATGACTAAAATCTGGAAATTAACCACCAACACACAGAGTATTAGGTAATTTACAGTCAACCTTATCTAAACTTTGTCAACTGCCCCTACCCACATCCTCTCTCTGGCCCAGCAGTGTGCACTGCCTATAGTTGTCACACCTCTCCCAAACCAAGACAGTTTGTCTCTCATGGACTCTGACGAGTACTGGCCATTTGACTTTTTTTTTTTTTTTTTTTTTTGATATATGGCCTCACTACACAGCCTGAACTCACAGCGATCCCCCTGTCTCAGCCTCCCCAGTGCCAGGACCACAGACTTGTGCCACCACACCCAGCTACAGTAGCCAGAATGGCACGGTTCCAGGGTCAGCATTGTGTGCAGTACCGGGGCTTGAACCTGGGTCCCCACACTTGCCAGGCAGGCACTCAGACCGCTGAACTATCTCCCCAGGCCTGGCCACTTACTTTGTAGATTATTTCTCAATTTGAGTTTGCCTAAGGCTTCCCAGTGACTAAATTCAGGCTCTACATTCTGACAAGCATAACAGTTCTAGACAGTCATGTCTCCTTACTGGTCAAATGACTTGTGATCACTTGATCAGGGGGGTGACCGTTGCACTGCCCACTGTACCACTGCTGTTTTTCCCTATGTAATTCATAAGCATCTCGTGGGGAAGATTTCTAGACAGAGTAAACACCTGGTACTTCATCAGACTTCCACCTATAAATTTTAGCATTCATTTATGACTCTTGCCTGCAGTGACTAACATCTCCCAAACGGTGACTGCCTTGTTCCTAGAGATGAAAATGTTAGCCCAAATGGAAATGGATTGATGTGTATAGAGGCACTTTTCAGAAAAGGACACAATAAATAAATGACCATGTAGCTGGAATAAGAGTTGTTATCTATGAATCAGCAACTCTCTTACATTCTTTATTGATTTGGTTTAGGGATTATATACCCACTTTCTATTTAAAGGAAACAGTAAACCACACCATAAAAATAAGTCAAATTATACTTCTAATCTCTAGTATGCCAAAATATGAAGAAAAAATGTGATAACTCTATAATAAATTGATGATTTTTAAAAAATCTTTTATTCATACTTTTGATCATTACAGAACTAAAACTGATATTGGATCCTGTCATCGATATGAAGCATGGCTCCAAAATTCATGTTGAAGGCTTGATCCCCAAATGCACCAATATTTACAGATGGGGACTAGAAAGGTTATTGGACTGTGAGGACACTAACGTCATCAGTGGGTTAATTCAGTGACAAGTTCATAGGTGAGTGGTATCAGGAGGCAGAGCTGGGCTGGAGGAAGTAGGCCACTGGGATGTGTCTTTCAGGGATGTGTCTTTTCTTGGTCTCTTCCTGGCTGTATGAGGTGAACACCTCTCCTCAGTCAAACTCATCTTCCTTGACGTTTCTACCATGGAACTAGCAGACTACGAACTAAAGTCAGGAGCCCATTTAAATCCTTTGTCTTTTCAATTACAGCTGTCAGGTATGGAATCCCAGCAGCAGAAAGGTCACCAGCACAGCTCCAAAAACAAACCACTCACTATTGTGTATGTGTAAAAGATAAAGCAGAATCAGTGAAGTGATGAGTTATGTATGAATATTAATGTCAAACACTGAAATCAAACCATCATCTCTTTTAATTCTAAAAATTGAAATTGCTGAAATCACAATTAGAAATATTCTGAATTTATTTTAACAAGATTCATTCCAACCCAATCTACAATCTATAACAAGATTCCATGCCAACCCAAACTAAAAAGGATGTATAGATCACAAAGAGCTTATTCTAGTACATCCACATTGCATAATGATATTGTTGCTTTTTCAGACTTAGCTGGCAGTACCAGCAACCAAACAACAATCTGTGTGTCATCATTATTTTGTCTTGGTCACCCTCCCCCAATGTCCTTTTCACATAAAGGATAGGACTGACTTGACCAAAACCAACACATCAGCCAGACTCTTAGAAGTCTCTCAACTTCTACTTATCTAGCTAACTCTTGGTGAAAAGTTACTAAAACATAAAAAGCCTCACTCACTGGTTCTGCAACATCTGAGATACTCCACTCAATTGGAAGCATAAAAGTCAATAGCATCACTGATACAGAGTGTGTATGGAGAACAATATTCAGCAGGTAGAGCAATGTTAGAACTCTACTAGTGAAGGATAAAACCAAATAGGATCAGTGCAAGGTCATGAATTTGAACCCTGGTCCCGCCAAACAAAGAAACTGGGGATTGAATTCAGGAACTTGGACTTGCCAAGCAGACACTTATGCCACTGGGCTATCTCCCCAGAACTCCACCCCACCCTCACCTTTTCTTTTTTGACAGGTATCACTATGTACTTAAGACTGGCCTTAAACTCACTATGTAGCCCAGGCTGGCCTCAAACTCGCAGCAATCCTGCCTCAGTCTTCCTAGGGCTAGTGTGCGCCATCACACCTGGCAAGAGCCTTTCTAATTGGTCCGATGTATCCATTGCCCATGGGGCTTTCACGCAACATTTTCTTTCTGCCTCGAACTTTCCAGGCTAACTCCTAATTCATGTATCACTTCTCAACTTACTCATTATCTCCCTAGTTGTAACCTTCTTAACATTCCTTATGTCACTCCCAATCACAGTATTGCACACAAAATAATACAACTTCTTCAACATCTCCTTTCCAAAATTACCTCAAAACAGTAAAGCAAACAAGAATCAGAATACAAACTCCATGTTCAGTAAAATCAGGAGCCGTAACAGAAGCATATGACATGAAGACAGACTGTTTGCACAGACTGCCAAAAAAAGGAAAGGGAAGGATCAGTAGAGTGGTACTGAGCATCCTCCCTGAAGGTGGAGAAAGAAGGGGCCTGAAAAGTAGGCAGACACTGAAAGGAGTAGGCAGTGCTCCATCTCCAAGGCTCCTCTTAACAATCAGGTCACTACCTCTCGTATGGTACTTAGAGAACCTCCTATAAATCAAGGAAACACTTTGAAAACCTCTTCTCCTGGAATCTCCCACTCACACAAACCACAACTGGTTGAAAATGGAGAGGTATCCAAAAACTGTACATATTAAACTATAACTTAAGTATCTCACAACCTTTTGGCTTTAGAAATATGAAAAGCCTACCCTACAAAATTATATAACTTCAAACTGTCTTATGAGAGAACAGAGCTCAAAACCTACCCTTACTACTGATCTGCCAAACATATCAGCACAATGAGCTTTTAATTTATCATCCATTTTCATTATAAGAATGTTAAATTTGGTCAAAGGATAATGATTTATTTGGGGGGCTTTCTACAAAATACATATCATGATACAAGAGTAACACACATTCACTTGCATAACTGACAATTAAAATCACTTCAAAGGTATATACAGAGACTAGGACATACTATTGAAGCCTTATTAGTCTCTAGGAATAGAAAGGTCTAACTGTTACTAGACTTGGAATTGTGGTTTCTAACTGGATGAGTTTCTCGGTCATTTTTTTCTTGACTGGTTTAATGCCACTTGATATGTTTTCTTGATTGAAATACATTTATCTGGAAGCACTTTTCACTGAGTGAATAAACTAACTGCCCCAGCCCCTCACCCATTACACTTCAGTTTCCAACCCGCAGGCCCAGTATAGCCCATGGATGCACTGTGTTTAGTCCTCACAGTATTACATTGACCAAAAGTGGAAAATTAGAAGGTTTCACATGAGGAAATCTGGATTTCCACATCCTCCTGAAAACAGAACTGGCCTAAGTCCCCACAGAGCAAACACAGCTGCATCTGAACCACCACTGTCTCATACAAAGCCCTACAGGCAGCCAATTTCACAGTCCTGCTACAGAAAGAAGGAAAGAAAAAGGTTTTCTTTAGACTTGAGAAAAAATGCAATGGCTTACAGATTCATACCAATAAAAAAATCTCCAAATCCCATACCTAAGAGTCTGACACACACACACATCACACTCATTATCAGAACTACACTATAGATGGTACGCATTCCTTTAAATAGTATAATGCACTGTGGAATTCCAACACATGCTTCTTGCTATCAAATTCTAAAAAAGGGCCCCCATACATATCATTCACGGGGCTAATGTCATCAGAATTAAGACAGAAACTGAGAAATTGATTATGGGATACATTTTATAAGTTTTCTTAAATTAACTAAGGATTTAAGTTGTATGAATTAAATAATTTTAAATGAATAAAGATATCATGGGGGCTGGGGAGATAGCTCTGAGGCACAAGTGCCTGCTGGGCAAGTGCAAGGTCGTGAGTTCGAACCCTGGTCCCACAAAAAAAAAAAAAGATATCATGAATTAATCTAAAATTTCCCAGTAATTTGCAATAAAAAGTTTAACTAAAATTAGGTGCTACTTATAAAATAAGGCATATGATCAAGGTACAATATTTTTTTAATGTAACATAGCATATTGTACCTTTAAAAGTAAAAACAATGAGTTTACTAATTTTTAAACATGAAAAGTAAATTTTACATTTAATAAGAAAAAATACCACTGCAAACCATTATAGCTTAGCATTAACTGCTTTTTGTCAATATGTGGCAGAAAATATTAAATATTTTATAAGTGGGAATGAGATTGATTATAACTGAAAAATATCTCATGGCATGACTTCATCAAAATAGGTCTTGGGCCCAGCAGGATGGCTCAGTGGTCTAAAGTGCCAGCTTAGGAAAGCTTGGGTGGCTGCAGGGACCAAGGTTTGATCCCCGGCACCACATGCTGTGCCAGCCCTGCCCTCAGGGCAGGCTGAGCTGGCCATAAAAATAAATAAATAAACAAACAAAAGAAAAAAAAATAGGTCTTAACTACCTTATTGAATAAGGTCGGTCAAAACCTGTTATCTGTCAATCCCATGCAAATACAAAACCTGAGGAAAAGTTCAAAACTTTCATTGATGCATTTGAAGAGTAATTCCAGTTTCTCTTTCTGGCTATTTGAAAGTGTCAGCCCTTTAATTAATAGCCTATCCTAGGGAAGAGTAGTAAGGCTAGATAAAAAGAACTGTTTATATTTTTAAGCCTGGAAATCTGTAACTGGATAGCTGCAGATAATATTTCAACTAAAACAGAATTATTTATCAAGATACCACAATTTAAATAAGACTATGACTCTGCCAATACCAAAAAGTTTAAATATGGAAGTCAAATATAAAAAGGCTGTGGATAAGATCTATGAGAGGCCATGCAGGCAAAAAAGTTAACATTCAGTCTGCATCAAACTGAAAATCCTCACTGCTTTATGGTGGATTAAAACAAACACCCACCCTAGCCATAAATCTCAGGGAGCCTGAGATAACGAGGCATTTCTCTGTTGCCAGGGAAGGTAATCAAGAACCACACCAGCTGTGTGGGAGTGAAGGAGAAGACACCCACAGCACCTAAGAAAGATCTGTGTGCCAGGCCTCATAGCACACACCCAAAATCTCGGCACCTGGAAGGCTGAAGCATGGGGACCAAGGAGGGAGCCCAGCCTGAGCAACTCAGTGACTTACCAAGATCTTGTATAACAATAAAAAATAAAAAAGTGTTGGGAATATAATTCAGTACAAAGTCCCTGGATCTGATCCTCAGTGTGGGGGGGGGAGGAGGGGTTCATATGAAGAGGCTTACCAGGACATGTATCTGAACCTGACCAATAAAACACTGGGGCCAGAAAACAACTGGCTGAGCCTGTCAACACGGAAGGTGGTTTAAGCATGTCATTATAAACTTCATATTTAGCTCCAGTCTAAAAGTCCATACACATTGTATAGTGCTTCAGATCTTGATTACTTACTCATCTGTCAATCCCATGCAAATTCATATGCCCTCTTAAATGGGAGAGTTTCCTGTACTGCCAGGAGCCTCTTCCTGCACCTAGAAGTCAGGAAGAACTTGAGTATTTGTTGCATTTTATAACAAACATAAGGCCTTCGCTCCATACTGCCTGAATTGCTATTCTGCCCTTGACCTAAGACTTCCCCTCTCACTTCTCCAAAATGGTTATGCACATGAGCCAGACTGGAAGGTTTCCTTTGCTGCGTAAACATCTTGTGACTATAAGCTGAGTCATCACTGGGAAATCATGCCACTAAGTCCTACCTAGTGAGGTGGCCACAGTGGCATTAAACATAAGCTGCTTTGAATACAATAAGATCCTTACCCAAACAGACATTCTCCAGCTGGGGAGCAACAGTGTAACACAGGGATGAGTCCAGCCAGGTTCAGAGAAATTTAAAATTACTGGTAGAAATCTCCACTCAGCCTGCTATGGTGGCACACACCTGCAATCCCAGCTAATGGGGAACTGGGAAGGCTGAGGCAGGATTGCATGAGCCCAAAATGCACCAGACTAACCTGAGCATCATAGTTAAGATCCCATCTCAAAAAAATCAAGGAAGTCCTCTATGTAGAAACACTGGACTTTATGGATTGTATTTCCTATTGTATGAATGTCATATGGGTTACACAACACAGCTGTGTAAACTCTCAGGCTGGACAATTCATCACCTGTACTTATGTGTTTCACACCCAGGGCCCCTTGATCATCTCTGGCCAGTATCATGTTAACAGCCCCCAGCCCTATGTCCCGTCTGATGGCACATTCCTGCCCCTCCTGTCCTCCACACTGTCATCAGTGTCATCTTGTTGAGAGTTGTGCGGAGCCCAGCAGAGCCTGACAGGCCTAGTTTTGACTCTGGGCAAGTTGCTCAATCTCTCCATGCCTGTTTCTCCAGCTGCAAATGGCAAATAACAGCCCAGGGCTGTCATTCAGATTAGATCACCTAATACCTGTAAAGTGCTTAGAACACAGCTGGATTCATCTATCTGTCCTTCACATGCTGAAAGGGCGCTGTCCCTGCCTTCATGTCCCTCACAGGTGGTGCATTCTGCCTTTTCAGCTCCTGTTCCACTGTCATGCTGTTCTCTAGAGCCAAAATAACTGGACCACTGAATTGACAGGTCAATGTGTGCACTTTATTTTCCTATATTATTGTCTTCAACCTTAAAGATTAAAAGTAACAACAACTTTCAGTCCCACACACCTGAGCTACACCATCCATCACCATGTTCATGTCTGTCCAGACCCTCTTACCACAGTTATCTTTACTTACTTTAACATCTGCCTACATTATCTCATAGCCTTGTGAGCTCACACCTGAAGGACTCTTCATGCATTCTCAGTGGCTGTGTACAATAGGCTCCCCATGCCTACTAAACACCACCTGGAGAAGTGCAAAGATGCAACCTAAACCCTGATCCATGCAGAGGGATAACCAGATGGCACTCCACACCCTATCCAAAAATGCACACTCTGAGGTCAATTAGGTAGTGTAAGCAAAACTAAAAGGATGCTCACTCTGGAGTAGGGGTTCTTAACCTGCGCTCCATGAATGGGAGGATCTTAGCCAGGGTAGAAAAAGTTGTGCTTTTATTTCTCATTAACTTATAACTGAAATTTAGTCATTCCTTCAGTAATAGGTAATGCATTACAGTACTAACAATGCCTGTGGACTTTGGCATCAACAAAATCAGCTACTTTCATATAACATTCTAATTTTTATAAATACCCTTAAGTATTGTTTATATTCAACACAACTTTGAAGTTTAAGCAATTGTTCCCAATACCAGATCCTGTTAGCACAGTAATAAACAAGCGCTTCATACTATACTACACATCCCTAAAAAGACCTGATAAGTATATTTCAATATGTTTGCTTGCCTTTAAAATCTTATTTATTTTAGTCTGAACAATTATTCTGAGAAGTCTACAGATTTTATCAGACTGCTAAAAAAAATGTTTATAAAAAACATTGAAATAGTTTTTACATTCCTTCAGTTATCTTTTTTCTGGTCAACAAAAGGAATGTTAGAAGTAATTTTTTTCACTGGCAAAATGCATGTCACTAAAACTAGACTGACAGGAAACATGATACAGGTGCCTCCATTCCAGGGAGAGCAAAACACAAGGCGCCAGCACATCCAGCATCCTGTTCCTTTGGGAGCAGGTTCTCAGCTTGTGCTCTACCTAGAACTGAATTTAGGTTTGGTTACATAAATTGGACCAAATGGGCATCTAAACCCTGCTACATTTGCCTCAAGGGAAACTTTTCAGTAAGGTGCTAGTCCAAGAGCTATGATGCTCCTGTGCATATAGCAACTGCTTCTATGACTAATATTATAGCTGCCTGCTAATAGATACGTGGCAGAATTGAGCCCAGGCTTCAACATAGTATACCTGCTGCTGGTGTGGTAAGAGAGATCTCTCAGCTAACTATAGTCACGAGAGATTACTAATACCTCATTATAAATCACAAAAATGGGCTAGATTCATTCACAGTAATCAATTAAACCAACAAGCTCCATGAAGCCTGGGACCAAGTTCCCTTTTTCTCCCCAGGGTTTTCTTAGGGTGCTCACTGGGCCAACAGACACAGAAGGCACTCAATAAACAGCTGCTGAATGACTGCTACAATACACTTAGCTGTGTGTGGGTTTCTCTAACTCCAGAGTATGAATCCCTTAAGACAAAAAGAAAGCAGGTAATTTTTATCTTTCCCTTATTAGTACTTCACCAGGATCACATAAATTATATTTTAATCCATAATGTAGAATGCTTACTTTTTTGCTGCACGTTCAGTTAATAATTATACTTTTCCAAGAGTGTGAAGATCAAGAAAAAAAAATTGCATGAAATTGAAGAAGGCAGGGGGCCAGGGAGATAGCTCCGTGGCACAAGTGCCTGCCTGGCAAGTGCAAGGTCGTGAGTTTGAACCCTGGTCCCACCAAAAAAAAAAAAAAGAAATTGAAGAAGGCAGTGAGAAGCAGTGAGCTTATGTGGCAAGATGCACCTGTACAGGGGCCAGGGAGATAGCTCCGTGGCACAAGTGCTTGCCTGGCAAGTGCAAGGTCATGAGTTTGAACCCCGATCTCGCAAAAAATAAATAAATAAATACATACATACATACATAAAGACACACCTGCACAGACCTATGTTCAAATCCCAACTATGCAACTAACAAATCAGGTGATCTTAGGAGGCCCCCATAATCCCTGTCTCATTCACTGAAATATATGCACTAATAACACAGTAATACCTATATTATTTGCTACAAAGATCTGATGAAAACTTATACCCTTGCTAAGGATCCAACACAGCGTAAATGGTAATGCCTATAAATAAATGCTGTTTGTCAGCAATAAGATCTAAAAACCTTAGTCTCTATTCAGCTTTTGTACTTCTAGGAATTCTATACTGGCTATTTCTACCTCACTTCCTAACTTCTACATGTTTCAAAACCTTGACCACTGAGTTCCTCTTACTATGAAAACAATAGTTCTTTGCTAAGATAACCCAGAAACCAATACTGGGCAATATTACTCAAACTGATGCTCTTCAGTGAAAACCCACAATCCTTGAAATACCCATCTGTGGTGGATGGCCAACTGATGGTCAATTTGCTACACCCAGCTGAACTGAACTAGCCTGGTAATGGGTATGTGAGACCCACCGAGGATTGTTGCCAGCAGCACAAGAGGCAGAACTAAAGAGGCTATTAGGAAAGCTGCTGGAAGCTATTACAGAGCTACTTGTCCTCTTGGGTGACTCTGCTGGAGAACCTTTCATGCTGGTTTTCCTGATGAACTTGACTATTCTCATCAGAGGAAGAGCTCAGGACCTGGTCATTGCTATGGTTCCTTTTGAGGAGTGCTAGTCCTCACTTTGAGTAGTGCTTCCTGGCTCCAGAGGGGAAGATGGTACACTGTTCAGTCTCCTGGAGAAATCTGGCATTTTGGTCTTCCTGACAGGAACTTGGCTGTGCTCTTCTGAGGAGGAACTTGAGACCTCACTGTTGCTGAGGATGGCTGTGGTCTTTTTCAGAGGAGCCCTGGTTTATATATTGAGCATTGCTTCCTGGTTCCACTTAGATCTGTTGGCCTGTGAGCACAGGTCCTTTATCTCACTGGCACAGACTCTGTAGCTTCCACCACTGACCTTTGAGCCCTCCCAACACAGATCTGTGAAACAGTCCTGCATGGCCCTCAGCTGGGTTGTTTGGTCTTTAGTGTATGAAGAAATTGCCTACACTCTTTTTGTGTATATGATTCTTTGGGCAACTATTATAAATAACCTTATAAAGTATGAGTCCTATATTATATTCCTCCTTGTAAAATTCCAAGCCTACAACCTATCCTAT
Organism: Myocastor coypus; assembly: GCA_004027025.1. NCBI lineage: Eukaryota > Metazoa > Chordata > Mammalia > Rodentia > Myocastoridae > Myocastor > Myocastor coypus. Next base: position 5,622 of record PVJA010029265.1, on the reverse strand, counting down.
AGCTATATTAAGAAACTATACTTAGCTCTACAGTTTAAGTCACTTATGGTCAAACTGAGCAGAGGACATTTGTTACAAGGAACCTTTCCTACACATCTAACCCTGTTGATGAGCATTTGTTCAGCACCTAGACTATGTCAGCAGTGTTTCAAAAGAATGTTACATAAAATATGACAGACTTTGACAAAAATTTCTACATATAGTTTATCAGAATAATTAAGTCAAAGCACAATACCATCTATCATCTACTAGGTACCTTCTGTGACCAGACATTTTACATGAATAGCTGGTTTGTGCCTATAGCAATCCTGCAAAATTCATCACCTACATGCCATAGAAAAAGGCACTGTGGCCAGGCATTGTAGTGCATGCCTATAATCCCAGCACTTGGGAGGCTGAGGCAGGAGGATTGGTGCAAGTTCAAAACCAGCCTGGGCTACAAAAGTGAGCTCAAGGCCAGCCTGAACTGCATAATGAAACCCTGTCATAAAAAGAGAAGAAAGAGAAGAAAGAGAGAAAGAGAGAGAGAGAGAGAGAAAGAAAGAAAGAAAGAAAGAAAGAAAGAAAGAAAGAAAGAAAGAAAGAAAGAAAGAGGCACTGTGGCTCAGGGAAGGTACAGAAACTTACAGATGTATGTAGTTGGTGAACTACACACACCACTCATTCCCAAGTCTAAGTCTTATTTCTTACCAGTCAACCTCAGCCTTTTCCTAGCCCCACAAGCCATGACAATGGTTAAACTTCACAGACAACAGTTCAACTCCAGAGACTAATGCTTATAAAGGTAATAAATTAAAACATCAGCCCTTCCTGAAGAAAGCAGGTCTATCTCCACCCTAATTTTTCAGTTCAAATCTTTATTATCAGTACAAACAAAGCACTGGGAGACAAAGGGACCAGGTAGCTCAATTCAGCTGAGAGCCACTAAACACATAAGCACAAGAATCCATCAGCACACAGACAACAGCACAAAAAAAGAACATCTCAGCACAGAGTCCCCAGGGAGCAAAGCCTAAAGTTCCTTAGGGTGCACATTCCACAGACTAGGGGAGAGGCAAAAAGGCATGAGAAAATATCTGCTAATGACTGTGTGAAGCTGGTTGGGGTGCAGGTTAGGCTGGCAACAACCCCCCACCCTGAAAAGGGGTCAAAGGCCGAGGGGAGAGGTAAGGCCAAGAGGATCTAAAGTGACACACAGAGTTGCCTGATACAGAGGACAGGCTGGAGTCAGAGTCTGAAATTTAAGCAAAGCTTCTGAAAAGGACAAGGCTCAAAGTCCTAGTTCAGACCTAAGTTATCACTTAATCTTTTTTTTTTTTTTTTTTTTTTTTTGTACTGATAATCAAACTCAAGACTTTGAGCTTACCAGGCAGGTTCTATACCACTAAGCTATATTCTTGGCTATTACTTAATCTTGAACCCGTCTCTGTCCCAGTATCCATACCTCAGCATCCTTCCTGGCATACACGGACACATGCTTGACACTCAGGTTTACCTAATACATTTACCACTCAAAGTAGGCTTTGCATACAGTGGGGTTTTCCCAGACTACTTACAAAATTTAATTAGAATGTCACAGAATGGACTAAACATGTGTAACTTGTCCAGCAAGTCCCACTATGCTACACTATACCCAAGTCACAAGCAGACAGCAGGCTGCAGGGTGGCTACCAAAAGATAGGTGACCACATAAGAGGAAGAGATGTGCCGGCAAAGGCTTTGCTCACACACACAAAAGCTCTGAGCTATACCCACTGCCCAGACTCCAAATCAGCCAATTTCCCTGATGATGGACTATTAAGTCCCACACAGTAACGAGCAATTACACAAATGGCAGCACCTGTGCAGAGATTACGAGATTTCTTTTTTTACAAGGCAAAATTTATTTTTAAAACACTAATTCTATAGATGTTTTTTAGCTTCTAAAATAAAAATAAGATTAGTCTTGCCATCCTTTTCCCCTCACTGTGGTTACTTTCTGCTGACATTTGAAATCAGTAGTTGTTATTATGAAATATGTTTAAATTTGTTAAACAACAAATTTGTCAAATTCATATTCATATGATTCCCTCTTGATGAAAGTAAACAGAATATTGATTTCTCAAAGGTTTTTTGCCTTATATAGTAGTGCATGCCTATGATTTCAGTACTCTGGGAAGTTGAGGAAGGAGAACCACTGAGCTTGATTTGGGCAATTCAGGGAAATCCTGCCTGCAAATAAACAATAAAGGTAAAGGAAGTAAAGTAGCTCAACATAAGTGCTGGGTTCAATCCCTAGTACCACAGACAGGCCGGCCAGCAGGCAGGCAGGCAGGCAGGCAGGAAGAAGGAAGAAAGAAAAAGGAAACACTACTTTTCAAAACGAAACAAAAAACCCACCTACTTGGTTTAAAGAGTCAGTAAGGCCTTATAGTTTTGCCTCCTAAATTTAGCTAAAGAAAACAGGAGAACTGATGACCTCAAGTGAGATCAACAACCTCCCTTCTGGGTATGTTGAAGAAGAATGGAAGAAAGAGCCCTGAAGAGAGATATGTATACCTGCACAGTAGTAGCACAAACTGCCCCCCCCCCCAAAGGTGGAAGCAACATAAGGATCCAGGGAAGTAAGGGAAATAAGAGTCATAAAAGGATGTTTAACAGATGATTCACTTATTTGAGGGAGTTAGAGCAGTTGAAAATTGTACAGAAAGTGCAACTTGGCTGCCAGGGCTGAAGGTAGAAGGAATGGAGAGTTACGTATTAGGCTCTGGTTTTCTGGAAGCAGATACTGGCAGTGGTTACCTAACTTGTAATCGTGTTGTTGTTGTTTTTATCTTTTTGAGACAGGGTCTCCCTATGCAGTTCAGGATGGCCTTGAGCTTACTTTGTAGCCAAGGCTGTTCTCAAACTCACAATGATTCTCCTGCCTCAGCCTCCCAAGTGCTGAGATTACAGGCATGCACCACCACACCCAACCATAATTATATTTAATACCACTGGGAGTGTACACATCAAAATGGCTAAAATAACAAGTTTTATGTCTGTTTCATACAGGAAAACTATTGGAAGGAAAAAAAAAAAAAGTAAATGAACTCCAAAGCTAGGACCAAGGTCAGGAAAGAACATTTTCTGCAACAAAATATATTTTATATTATGTATCTCCAACGGAACATTTGAAACAAGCTTGCAAAAATATCTGTGCTGCTGCAGGAATCTAGAAGGGTTACGATAATGAAAATATTAGCTGGGCGTGGTGGCTCATGCCTGTAATCCCAGTTCTTGGGAGGCTGAGGCAGGAGGATCAATACAAGTTCGAGACCAGCCTGGGGTACAAAAGTGAGCTCAAGGCCAGCCTGAACTGCATAGTGAGACCCTGTCTCAAAAAGACAAGAAAATATGGCCCTTTTCACTGCACTAAGAATACTTCCAATGGGCAAAGATATCCACTGTGGTTTGGAAGAAGATGGCTCATCTGGCTCACAGTTGCCTTCAAAAATACTTCACACAAAATGCAGATCCCAGATTCACAATTCATTTTTCAAAACAACTAACTAGGGAAAAAAAAAAAAAAAAAAAAAAACTAACTAGGTCCCCTTTCTTTGGGTATAGTCAAAATGGCCATACTGTACTTCTAAAACTTACATACAGGTTTGATACAATCCCAATCAAGATACCAATAGCATTCTTCACAGAACTAGAGAAAATAATCCTAAAATTCTGTGGAACCAAAAGAGATGTACAAGAGATCCAGATCAATAAAAGCAATCCTAGGCAACAAGAGCAAGGCAGGAGGAATCACAATACCAGACTTCAAGTTACGTTACAAAGCTACAGTGATTTAAAAATTAAAAGTTAAAAGTACAGCAAAGTACTGGCATAACAACAGATATGTAGGTCAGTGTAATAGAAATGGAGGTACGCAAACAACTCCAGACACATTTAACCACCTGACCTTTGACAAAGGAGCAAAAACACACATTGAGGGAAAGACAGCCCCTTTAGCAAATGGTGCTGGGAAAACTGGTCATCCACATGCAGAAGACGGGATATAGATTCATATTTCTCACCATGTACTAAACTAAAAGCAAAATAGATCAAACATCTAAATGTTAAAACAGAAACACTATCTGCTAGCAAATAAAAATAGGTACAATTTGTGAAGATATATGTATAGGCAAGGGCTTTCTGATCAGAAGACTCACTGCACAAGAAATAATACCAAGAATAACAAACAGAATCATATCAAATCAAACTATTGGGCCAGTGAGATACCTCAGCAAACTAAGTACCTGCTTAGGCAAATGCAGGTAGCAGGGCTCAATCCCTAGCACTACATGCTATGCTGGCCCCACCGACTGAACCTTGACTGAGTGCAGGTAGGTATGGCTGTACACGCCTGCAACCCCAGTGCTGGGGAGGCTGCCAACAGGAGGATCACTAGAAGTCCAAGCTGTGTAGAGAGACCCTGTACCAAAAACATTTTTTAAAAATCAAATTATTTATTTTATTTTTTTGCAGTACCAGGGATTGAACTCAGGACCTTGTGCTTGCCAGGCAAGCACTTATTCCACTGAGCTATCTCCCTGGCTCCTAAAAGGTATTTTTTTTTTCTTGTTTCAGAACCTTTGTTTGTTTATATGGTCCCTGAATCCGCCCAAGCTTTCCCAAGCAGGCGCTTTAGACCACTGAGCCATCCCACCAGGCCCCTAAAAGGTATTTTATTTATGTATTTATTTAAGTCAAATTATTTGCCAACAGAATACAGAGACAAACTACAAAATGGGGGGAAAAAAATTGCAAGCTAGTGCTTGGGCAGAGAACCAATATCTAGAACACCTGAAATACTCAAAAAACTTAGATCCAATCAAGAAGTGAGCAACTAGAGTGAATAAATATATCTCAAACAAATATAGTCAACACATACATGAAAAATGTTCAACAGCTCTAGCCACTAGAGAAATTCAAACTAAGGGGAACCCGTCCTTCTGATTGAGTCCCCCCATCTCTAAAACAATGAAAAAAAAAAGAAAAAGAAAAATGCAAACAAAAACAACACTGAGATTCCATCTTCTTCCAGAAAGAATGGTTATCAAGAAATTCCACAAGTCGGGCATGGTGAGGCACTCGGGAGGTTGAGGCAGGAGGATCCTTGCAACTTCAACACCAGCCTGGGCTACAAAGTAAGCCGAAGGCCAGCCTGAACTGCATTGCAAGACCCTGCCTCAGAAAGAAAAAAAAAATGCAGGGGGATAACACTGGAACCCACAGGAGGTGGACTGAGAATCATCACTAATAGAACTGTATGGAGCAAGAGGCAGCTAGCTGCATAGCACAGCAAAAAGCAAGATGAACATGAAAAGTCCCAGCTTTCCAACAGCACAATCTATAAGGGGAGCGAGTTTTCAAACTACAAGGAAAAAGCACAACAGGACCAGCTTTGGAAAACAACAAGATGTCACCTGCATAGTAAATGTTTCTAAATTAGTAGAAATAAAAAATATTCTAAAATCAAAAGACTACTGGAAGCAGAGGAGCTGCAGGAGCCAGCTGAGAAGACAACATTGCAATCTGACAGTAAAGTCCTTAACTAGAGTAATTCCAGAGAGAACACAAAGGAATGCCACAAAAAAAAAAAAAAAAAAA
>PVJA010029264.1:0-26805 GCA_004027025.1 Myocastor coypus | reverse complement strand
GGTCTTTTACTCTTCAGTGTTTTCTTGCTGAAAAGTATTGCTGAGGTATTGTGCAGGTATATACCCAAATATTTATAAAATATTTATATTGGCTTGAAGATCTTGTAAATCTCCATTGGGAAAAGATGTATCCAAATAAATGGAAGTCACTTAAACAAATGTAAGTCCATTTCAGTTAAATAAATTGTTTAAAGCACCTTAAAAAAAAAAAGAAAAGTCGCTGGGTCAGCCGGGCGCAGTAGTGCATGCCTGTAATCTCAGCACTTCGGAGGCTGAGGCAGGAGGATCAGTGCAAGTTTTGAGCAAGTTTGAGACTAGCCTGGGCTACAAAAGTGAGCTCAAGGCCAAACTGAACTGCATAACAAGACCCTGTCTCAAAAAAAAAAAAAAAAGACGAAAAGATGCTGAGACACAGCTCAGTGTGGAAGTCCTGGGTTCAAACCCTAGAATCACAAAAGCAACAGCAAAATTCACCATGCTTTTTTTTTTGGTGGTACCGGGGATTGAACTCAGGACCACTATGCTTGCCAGGCAAGTGCTTATTCTACTGAGCTATCCCCCCAGCCCATCACCATGCATTTTCATCATCTCTTATCTAGTGGATGCTGATTTAATGGGGCTTAGGGACTCCTACAAGATTGAACTATCCTGAAGAGTTCTGTAGTTCTATAGCAAATAAAAGCCTGATCAGCAGCTCTACTGTAAAATGTACTGCAACTACAAAATAACACCAGAAAACATCAGAGAGACGGGGATAAATGTGTTGTCTGGGGTGTATGTACTCAGTGGTGGAGTATGTGCTTAGCATCCCAAACAAACAGTAAACCAAAAGCAAATGAAAACAAAATAAAACAACAACAAATCTCTAAAAAACTGCCTGAGCCACTGGGACTTCCTGGTGGAGAAAACATGTCTCCAAATCAGAGCAAATGCTTGCAGTACTGCCAGCTCTATTTGCCATCCTCACCTAAACTATCTTCTCCTGTTCTTTTCCTGTTCCTTCAAGTTATCCTGTTGAGCAGCTCTGTAAAAATCAGACACAGGGGCCCGGCGGGATGGCTCAGTGGTCTAAAGCTCGTTTGGGAAAGCTTAGGCAGCTTCAGGGACCGCAGTTTGATCCCCGGCACCACATGCTGCGCTGAGCCAGCCATAAAAATCAGTGAATAAACAAAGATTCTGAAACAAGAAAAAAAATAAAAATAAAAGATCAGACACAGTCTTCTTAGTTTGAGGCACTAAAACCCAACAATTGGACCAATCAAACTGCTTAAAACAACCAAAACAACAATAACTAAGGAGGTCTTATCTAGGTTGCATGAGTACCCTCTGCTTGGGGACACGACAGAGACACAGCTCCATGTGTTGTCACACTGCTTTCACCATAGGCCTCTTCACTGCACTGACTGGAGGGCAGGTAACCTGTCATATTCTTCCTGCTGCCCAGTGCTATGCCCTATGCTTGACAAGTGGGTGGGACAGATGCTGGCAGAACAAATGAAAGAGTGGGCTTGAAGGCCTGGGTTCCAAAGCACAGACTCCCAGCCTGGCACTAGGAAACACACTCTACTGTCTGGGACCCACATTTATCTCTGTGGATAAAGGAGATTAACAGGAACCTTCGAGCTGACAGAGTCTCAGAGGGAAAACAAAGTGCCAGTCAGAGACATGGGTCCACCTTGGGAACCTGGCTCTGAAATGCTGGAGGTGGGCCAGGTTTACAGCGGGGCATAAGTACCTGCCTGGCAAGCACAAAGTCCTGAATTCTATTCCCCAGCACCACCAAAAAGAAAGAAAAAAGAAATGCTGGAGGCTAAGATAAGTCTGTCTCTAGCCGGGCGTGGTGGCGCACGCCTGTAATCCCAGCACTCAGGAGGCTGAGGCAGGAGGATCAGTGCGCGTTTGAGACCAGCCTGGGCTACAAAAGTGAGCTCAAGGCCAGCCTGAGCTGCATAGTGAGACCCTGTCTCAAAAAGACAAAAAAAAAAAAAAAAAGTCTGTCTCCAGGTCGGAGAATGCCAAGATCTTTAAGGGTTCCAGCACGGGCTACATATTTCAGTAAAGTAACAGGAGGTGCTGAATCTAATCCCACATCAGCAAAAACTATCACTAAATAAATCTACTTCCTGGAGCCCAAACATAAGCATAAGCAAAACACTCAAATTAGTCTTCTTTCTTTAGAAAAAGTCTCCAAACCTTGAATTAAGCATGTTCCCCAAGCTTGCATTCAGTTTATAATGTATTTTCCCATAAATATAATATCAAGTTAAGGCAGTTTAAATCCCTAATGTTACTGAGGCGGGGTAGCATGCAGAAACCCTACAGTGATATCTATAACTTATGCTGTTTCTACAACACAGAGCAGTTCACTATCGGGATGACAGGACCCCAACTAGCAGAACCTCTTCTGCAGAGAGGGGAAGTAAAATCCTCTGAGACAATATTGGGGCATCAATCACACCCCACCCCAACCGCATCAAATCCAGGGTTTGGCACCGGAAAACAAGATGTGCTGGGCCACAAAACACCCCTCTCACACTCCACTGCTGATCTCACTCTCCAATCTGCTTTAACATGATTTCCCAAAAGACAACAAAACACTAACCACAAATAAAAATACAGTTATTGAGCCAGGCATGGTGGTGTATGCCTATAATCCCAGCATTTGGGAGGCTGAGGCAGGAGGATCAGTGCAAGTTTGAGACCAGCCTGGGCTACAAAAGTGAGCTCAAGGCCAGCCTGAATTGCATAGTGAGACCCTGTCTCAAAAAGGAAAAAAAAAAAAAAAAAAATACAGGTGCTTGTATGAGACAATTAGGAAGTACACTATGGAACACTGAGGTCTTAAAAACAGATTCTTAATTATGGACAATTGATCAAATCTACTATATATATAAAAAAGAGACATTAGTAACTTTGTTATACTTTCTTGGCTTGGTTTCATTAATTCCTATAAAAGATCTTCAGAGAATAAGGAGAGAAGAGATTCTTGGGAGATGGGCACTTTCTTATCTATGTCAGGGATGTGGTGGCTGTTAAGCAGCCAAAGAACAAGGGTGGACTTAACTAGAAGGGAAAGTCACTTGAGAGTCACCTTGGCCCCAAGTCAGGCTCTATTTCCCTTACTTTCATATTACAAAGAAATGAAACTGGGAGTGGTGGTGCATGCCTGTCTGTAATCCCACAACTCTGGGAGGCTGAGGTAGGACTGCAAACCCTGGGTAATTTGACTCAGCAAAACCTGCTCCAAAAAAGAAGACAAAAACTTTTTCAAAGGGGAAGGGAGCTGGGCATGACGGAGCATGCCTGTAATCCCAGCAGTTGGGAGACTAAGGCAGGAATGTAGCCTAGGCTACAATGTGTGTACAAGGCTAACCTGAACTGTAGTGGAACCCTGTCTCAAAAAAACAACCAAACAAATGAAGGAGAGGAGGACCAAAGGGGATAGAAGGAAAGGACAGAGGATGAAAAAGGAAGATTTGAATATGGGGCCGAGATAGCTCAGTAGAATAAGCGTCTGCCTGGCAAGCTCAGGGTCCTGAGTTCAATCCCCAGTACCACGCACACACACACACACACACACACACACACACACACAGAGATATGGATGTAAGCATGAATGACATACTATACCAATGTACTAACAAGGGCTGGGGAGATAGCTCCATGGCACAAGTGCCTGCCTGGCAAGTGCAAGGTCATGAGTTCAAACACCGGTCCCACACACACACACACACAAAAAAAAAAAAAAGCAAAAAAACGAGGAAAAAAAAAGAAAAATAACAACAAAAAGAAACACCTTGCAGAGACCAGGTGCATGTGCTCTCCCCCTCCTCCCCTCTGAAGGCCAAGCTTCCAGCAAGGGTAACACATGGGAAGTGCTGGCTGTTCCCATTCCCAAGGCTGCCCACACATCTCTTGCCTCAGCCCCCCATTTAGTGGGACAACGAGCCTGGCTAGCTTTTCTTTCTTCTTTCAGGTGAGTACCAGATGAAGCAGCTGGCTTGTTTAGGACCTATATAGATTTAAGTTGGATTTTAAGCATCAGAATAGTTCTGAGTACATTAAGATGCTCTTGAGAGGCACAGGGCAGCAGAAATAAAGAAGAGGAGATGCAAACTCCCATCTCACCCTCACTCCAGACAGACACTGAGTAGAACTGGGAGTGAAACCACCTTGTACTCTTTCTTGCTCTTGGAGAAAAACTGGGTGGGTTAAGTGTGCTCATGTCGCCTCACTGACCTATTGCACCAGGATAACAGGTTCCAGGCACTTCCTCATTTTCACTTGAAGAATACAGAATCTGCAACATCTATTTTCAAATATGTTTAAAATCACACGATGTGAAGAGGTGGGTGGAGGAAATGAGGGTAAAATGTGAACTCTGTCCTTGGAGTGCCTGGAATCAAGGAAGGAAGATAAAAGATGTACAGAATCCACATAATGAAAGGAAGGCTGTGATACATACCATGACCCAAGTACAAAATGCTGTGTTGCTCAAAGGGACAGGGCCTTTAACTAACTGCTGGACAGAGGAGTCACCTGGGGCAGAAAGAATGGCAGTCACCTAGCAACTCACAAATTATCCTTCATGTTCCAACAATTTTTTTTTTTTCTTTTTCTGAGACAGGGTCTTGCTACATTATGTAGTCCACACTGGCCTTGGACTCACTATGTATCTCCGGCTGAGTTCAAACTCACAACATCCTCCTGCCTCAGCCTCTCGTGTACTAGGATGACAGGTGTACACAACCATGCCTCCCAGGAATTCTTTAGTAATGCCCATTGAGTATGAACAGTTGACTATAGCAAAGTGAGTTTACTGCACATTTTACTTCCCATTCTTTCAAAACAAACTAAAACAAACAAATTCCTATTAGGAGTTAGGGTTTTCTGCATTTTGTTGTGGGGTGGGGGAGTGCTGGGGATGGACTCAGGGCCTCAAGCATCCTCAGCAGTGTTCAGCCACTAAGCCATGCCTTTGGAACATCTTTTTTGCTTTAAGATGCTCTAGCAGGCCTCTTCTGTCTAGCCTTCTGCTTCATCTTCCCTCATCCCAAAAGCCAAATGATGCTGCAGGTTATGGAAAACACTGCAGACCTTATCTTCCTAAATTGTATTGAAGCTAACTAAACAAGAGCCACATACATTTTTCTCCTACTTAAAGTGGGAAGGGACACCATCTATGTAGAGGAAACTACAGGCTCAGAATCACAGCTCTGAATTCTGGCTCTGCCACATATTAGTTGTGTGACCTTGGGGAAACTGCAGCTTCCTAATTCTAAATCTCAGTGTGTTAGTCTGTAAAATGGGGTGAACCACACTAAGGACCTACAGGGCCTTGCCTTCCCACCCCTATCCTGAGGATTGAATCCAGAGCCTTCACATCTCTAGTTCTATTTTTATTTTGAGACAGGGTCTTGCTACATTGCTCAGGCTGGATTTCAATTTGTGATCCTCTTCTTAGCTTCCCACAGTGCTGGAATTATAGATGTACATCATCACACTCAACTATGAGGCTATTCTAAGGAATAAAAAAAGATGCAGGAAACAAATGACACTCTAGTTACTACATGCCTGTGGTGGCTTGACAACTGGTGCTCAAGTGCTAACACCAAGCTGAACTAAACCAGTGTGGTGCTGGGTGTGGGAGTCCCACCTGAGGATTGTTGTTGGCACTATTCAAGGCAGAATTATTGACTAAGGGAAGAGGCTGTTGGAAGTACTGGTTCTCCTGGGCCTGTTGTTTCTCCTAGAGGAGCTTGCCTTGCCAGCTTTCCTGATGACCTTGGCTATTCTCATGGTCAAAGGAGGTCAGGACCTTGTCATTGAGAACATCTATGATTCACTTGGGAGAGCTCTGGTCCTCAGTTTGAGCATTGCTTCCTATCTCCAAAGGGAAAGATGATACACTGCTCAGTTTCCTGGAGAAGCTTATCACACTGACTTTCCTGATAGAAGTTCAGCTCTTCTCATTGTTGGAGGAGCTTGGGACCTCTTTTTTTTTTCATGTATTTGATAGAGGGTCTCTCTTCACAGCTCTGACTCCTAGTGATCCTCCTGTTTTCAGCCTCCCAAGTGCTGGGATTACAGGCATACATCATGGTGCCTGGTTTCAGTGGCCAGCACAGCATATGGTGCCAGGGATTGAATCCCTGAGCAGGCACTTCGTCCACTGAGCTATTTCACTGGCCCTGGGACCTCACTGTTATGGGTATGGCTGTGATACTCTTTGGGGGAGTTCTGGTCCTTACTTTAAGCATTGTTTTCTGACTCCAGTGCAGATCCCTCAGCCTGCTAGAACCTATCCTTCATTCTGCTAGCATATACTTTCTAGCGTTCACCACTAACCTTTGGGTCTTTCCAGCACAGGCCATGAAACTGGCCTGCATGGGACATGGTTGTGGGCCTTTGGCCTCCAGCTGGACCTGTAGTGGTGCTGTGATGGGCTCTATAGGTCTTTTTTTTTTTTTGCCTTTTTGAGACAGGGTCTCACTATGCAGTTCAGGCTGGCCTTGAGCTCAGTTTTGTAGGCCAGGCTGGTCTCCAACTCACACCGATCCTCCTGCCTCAGCCTCCCGAGTGCTGGGATTACAGGCGTGAGCCACCACGCCCAGCTGGGCTCTATAGGTCTTTAGGTAAACTCATGCAAGACAATACTTTGGGATCCAGGTCTTCTGCTAGATTCTTTTGTCTTAGTATGTGGACAGGTTTCACGCACTCTTTTTGTATCTGACTCTTTGAGTGAACATAAAATAATTATATAAACTATATGCCCTGTATAAAATGTTCCCTTGTAAAACCCCTGACTACAACAATGGCTAAGTATATTTAATTTGGCAGTTAAAATCAAACCATCTTCTCCAACCTCTTTCTTTGACTCAAGACAGTACAGATTCTTCAGCTGGTTGACAAATCCTTCAACCTTGCTGAAGAGAGCTTACTAGGGCTCTGGCTATCTGGTCCCCTGGTGAGCAGCAGTTAATATTCAGGAGCACAAAGAACATCAACCTATTCCATCCAATGGACCTACTGTCTCCTCTGCAAAGCAAAGAAAAAGTCCCTGCTCTTTACCCTATGATTTTATTAGTTCCCTTAATTTGACTCAGTGGCAGACAGGCACGCAAGTGAAGCATAATCTATTTATCTGGCTGTCAAAAGAAATTCCAAATGTTACTCCTGGATCTACAAATCAATCAATTAATTAGTGAATTAATGAATCAATTTGTCGGTGTGTGTGTTACTGAGGACTGAAGTTAAGGTTTTTCACTTAACTTTTTGAGACAGGGTCTTGCTAAGTTCTTAAGTTACTCAGATTGGGCTTGAACTTGAAAACCTCCTGTCTCAGCCTCTCAAAGTGCTGGAATTCCATGTGTGAGCCAGACACTCTATAAACTATGCCTTAAATGTAACTGTCCTGGTTCCTGTTCCTTTAGACTCACTATACATAGGGCAGCCTGGGGCCTGCTGCACCTGTCACCATTCAGATGTTTGGTCATAAACTTACACAGAAAACTTGCACAGGAGGTTTCATGTCCCTGGAGCACAGCAGGAAGCAGCAAGAAGTGACTCAAGAGGCATTTTGGGAAGGATCTAGAGGTCTTAGCATGATGTTAAGGGGTTTCTGCATTAGTTTTATGGCAGTTATCCTCAACTTTTTTTCTTTTCTTTTCTTTTCTTTTTTAAATTTTGTTGTTTCAGAACTTTTGTTTATTTATTTATTTTTATGGCCTGCTCAGCCTGCCTTGAGGGCAGGGCTGGCGCAGCATGTGGTGCCAGGGATCGAACCGCAGTCCCTGCAGCCACTCAAGCTTTCCTAAGCAGGCACTTTAGACCACTGAGCCATCCTGGGGGCCCCCCAACTCTTTTTCTATACTCATGACAATTCACTTTCATAAAACACTTTCTTTTTTTTTTTTTGTCTTTTTGAGACAGGGTCTTGCTATGCAGTTGAGGCTGGTCCTGAGCTCACTTTTGTAGCCCAGGCTGGTCTCGAACTCGCACCAATCCTCCTGCCTCAGCCTCCCGAGTGCTGGGATTACAGGCGTGAGCCACCACGTCCGGCTATCATAAAACACTTTCATAAAACCTCATTCACTGTCCCTTAATATTTAGAAGAGTTTAAGAGGCAGATGTGGTGGTACATGCCTATAATCCCAGCCCTCAGGAAGCTGAGGCAGGAGGATTGTTGAGTTTGAAACCAGCCTGGGCTACAAAGCAAGCTCACCACCAGCCTGACTTGCATAGTGAGACCCTGTCTCAAAAAGACAAAAAAAGAAAAAGAGTTGCAAGAAAGGAACAAGGCTGTCTCCTTCCCCTGATGATCCCTGCATCAGGAAGGAAATTTTTTAATCACTCACATAGGAATCAGATGGTTGAGAACATGCTTCTAGATATATCATTGGGCAGTTGTAGAAAGGGCAGCTTGAAGCGGTGATTAGGGAGGTAGACTGGTAGGTAAGAAGCAAAAATAAGGACAATTCTGCCATTTGTTTATTTATTTTGTGTGTGTGCAGGGTCTCACTACGCAGCTCTGACTCATAGTGATCCTCCTGTTTCCTGCTTCCCAAGTGCTGGGATTACAGGCACATGCCACCACGCCTAGACTCTATTCTGCCATTTATTGAACTAAGCAATTACTAATGCTAACACTCAAAATAACTGAAAATAATGTATGTCACTGTATTTCATCAAAATTGAGGCTTCACAGATTGAAAACACTTTTAAACTATTGTAAGAGGAACAGTAACAAATTAAACTATGATATGCCACTGATTATAAGGCAAATCTAGACTTCAGGTGTTAAAATGAAAAATGTGCCTCACAAAATGAGTGTAAGCATCAATGACATATGACATCCCTGTTTTACAATGGAAGAAGAAGGAGGCACAAGAAGAAGCTGGTTAAGGACGTGACTCATCCAGACAGCTGACACTGGCAAAAGTTCTATAAAATGCTGTACATAGTTTCAAGGTAAATCCTGGGGATTTAATTGACCTTGTCAGATGCAAAAGCTACATGTTTGCTTATATAGGTCTTGCTTTAACTTGGCCTTAACCATCCAGCAGAAAAGTTTAACCACGAGACAGAAGGTAAAGCCAGATAAATATGCTGATCTGTAAAAGGCTCAAGTCAATAGCTTCCTACAATGCCAGTTCTGCTGATAACCCATCACTATTATGGAATATTGGACTATACATAAAACTACTTCATCTTAGCTCAATGAGAAGAAATATTTATACCAATAATGTTTAGAAAAGTTATCATGTCTTGGGAGCTGGGGAGATGGCTCCGAGGCACAAGTGCCTGCTGGGCAAGTGCAAGGTCGTGAGTTTGAACCCCAGTCCCACAAAAAAAAAAAAAAAAAAAAAAAGTTATCATGTCTGCATCTTATACTCTGAACAACTACTATGAAGACAACAATATGCATCATATTAGTTATTGTGGCTGTCCTAATGTGTTTTGAAACTGTTTCATTGTTATTTCTTATTAAAAGTAATAAAATTATAAAAAAATAAAATGAACAAAAATAAACCAATAATCTAAATGTAAAAAAAAAGAAGCTGGTTAAGAGAGCTTTCTAGCCACCACTTCACCCTGGAAACACAGGGCTCCTGCTGAGTCTACCCAGAAGGCATTGCCCAAAAGAGCAAAGGCAAAGGGAGCGGCCTAACCTGAAACTAGTTCATTACTCACAGGCCGTGACCTCAGGAGTCAAGGTCTGACTAGAATCCACTTTTTAAGATTAGGCCTCTAGCTCTGCCACACAAAGATTATACTTGAAAAGTACTTTGAAAATAAAGCCACAGAATGAGGAAGCACTTGTAATCCATGGCAACCAGTCAACTGTGGAAAGAGCACTCTGTTTGGCTGACTGACAGAAGGTTAGTATTCTCAACAGTTCACAGCGATCTGGGAACAATCAGGATTGAACACATCAGATAAGCAGGGAGACAGATAGTTTGGAGAACTACAATGCACAGAAGGCTGTCCAAGATCAATGTGTGCTGGGTCTTTCTGGAAAGCTGAAAGGGCAGAAGGGGTACCGCTGGGCAGCATGGGTGGAGGCAGAATCAGGAGCTGACCTGGTGTAGAAAGATGGAGAGAAGAAGGTCGGGGATGCTGTTGAGGATCCTGGCAGGGCAGGGGGAAGCATGTGGACAGAAGATGGAGAGAAAATAGAGTCCAATGGAAAGATCTGCTATAGTGAATCAGAGTGGAGGTGCTTGGCATCTACCCACATAGTTAATGGGAAGAAAAGGAAAGGCAGAGGTGAACTGAGGAAAAAACCAGAAAGAGATGGTGCCATCTAGTGAATATGTGGAAGCAGGAAGCACAACAGGCGTTTTGAGGCCATTTTACCCCTTGAAGAAAAATGGTACCATGGGGAGCAGGAGAGTTAAGAAAAGACCAGAGGGTAGGGTGGGATAAATGGCAGGTGGGAAAGAAGGCAGAAAGATGACACAGATGGGTGGGTTTAGTCTGAGGTGGAAGCAGGTCTTCCACATGGAGAAAGTATACTGGCCTTCAGTGTGAGTCCTGGTGGCTTTGTGACCTATCTGTATCAAAGTTAACAAGTGCTCAAGGTTAGAGGTCCTGTGAAGGCCTAGAGGGTGCCTGGGACAGAGCTGTGGGGAATGAGTCCATTCCCTGTTCATCCCACATATAACAGCAGCCCAAGGGGCCCTAGCCCATAAGCGAGAATATTCTTCTTCCCTGACCTTCCATAGCCAATGCTAACCATGACACCCAAAACATAAACTCAAGGATGTGGACCCTGGCTCAGAAAAGGGACACAATCACGCAGATTTTTTTCAAAATGCAGGTAATGTGTAGCTCTAGGCACTACCAGAACCACAACCTGTCTGTGCCATCAGCAGTCGAGGCAGTGGACAGTGTGGGTATCTGTCAGCCTTGCTGGCTTCTGAAATAGGCTCAACAGCTGCCTCTCTGCAGAAGCAGACCCTAACTCTTGAAGTCATAAGGAGAGATGATCACAAGCACTTGACATTTAAGAACAAGATGTAAGTGTAGTGTTCTGCTTTCACCAGGCAGATAGAGTCACCTGCTTCAAACTCAACAAAGTGTCAGAGGTGCACTGTGGCTATGACCTTTGCTGTGCACACAATCCTTGCCCTCTCCACCAAGTTCAGGAGCTCATTGCAGCTGCAGGGGTTCCCAGGCTCAGAGTGGACAATCTGTAGACAACCCATCTGTTTATCTGGCTTTCAGCTCAGACTTTGCCTTCAAGCAGCAGTGTAATCTAACAGTTCACTGTACGTGGCAATAAAGCCAAGAGGAAGGATGGCCCATATGGTCACGGTTCTGGCTTAAAGGACCAAGGAGAGACATGGGGAGTGCACACATGGTGGGATCAGTTTAAAGTCAGTCCCTGCACTTCTCTGGGGCCCTAAAGCAGTGGCACCCTTACTAATCTCCTCCCAGGTCCTGGGTCTCCCCACCTCCTCTCCTGTTTCCTCTCCCCTGGCCTGCTCTCCTGCCAACACAGCAGCCCTTCTCCTGCTTCAAGGTCTTTGGCCCTGCTGTTCCATCTTCTCCAGGAGCCACACAGCCCTCATTTCTCTTATTTCCTTCAAGTTTGTACTCAAATGCTATCTTATTAGATGTCTTCCCTACCTATACTATAAAATATCCAGCCACATCTATTCCTACCTAGCTTTGCTGTATTTTCTTCCTATACTAATTGCTGCCTAACAAATACTTGACTTTGTCTCCCTATACTAGGTGGAAGATTCATGAAGAAGGAATGTTTATTAACTTTTCCTAGCTATAGTGTCTGTGTGGAGGCTGAGTGAGTATTATATAAATGCAACAGAAACTGAATAACCAGTGTTTGTCACTGGAAACAGTGGGAAAGCCAACGGTCTGACGCCCCCCTTGCAGAACCAGCAGAACAAGGAAGCGCTGCACGCAGGTCTGTCTAAGCGTTGCACTGGACCCCTGAGCCAGAAGCCATCATGCAGGCATTCTGAAGTAGCAGAGCCAGACTCCATTGGGCTGTAAAGTTTGTGCTCTTAACCATGTGAAGAAAGAAAAATGCCACTTGTGATATATGCAAGCAAAAGTGGTCCTGACAGGTGTACATTCCTCCGTGTGGGACGGCAGGGGAGAGCTGGGAGGGAGCATCAGCATGAGTGGGTAGGCCATGAGGTCTCCTCTGGACACTGAGTGTGAAGTGCACTGGGCTAGGGGGCAACTGAGCAGTCAACAGCAGGTAGGCAAATAAAGTCAGGAGACTATAGATTACCTGAGAAATCTAAAAGAAACAGGGACTGTTTAAGAGGTAAGAAGCCCAAAAGGAAAAAGAAATGGCCAGAGAGGTAGGAAAAACAAAACATGAACATGCATAACATATGAAAACTAAGCATGCCTGTAATCCCAGCACTCAGGAGGCTGAGGCAGGAGGATCGGTGCAAGTTTGAGACCAGCCTGGGCTACAAAAGTGAGCTCAAGGCCAGCCTGAACTGCATAACAAGACCCTGTCTCAAAAAGACAAAAAAAAAAAAAAAAAAAAAAAAAAATATATATATATATATATTAAGAAAGCCAGCCAGACAGCTCACCAGATTAAAGTGCCTGCTTAGGCAGACACAGGGACAGGGTTCAATCCTTGGCAATGGCATACCATACTAGTACTAGTCAAGCTCTGTTCTTGACTATAGTTGAGATGGCAATTGAGACTGGGTATGGTGGCACGCACTTGTAATTCAATCGTTTGGGAGGATGAAAACAGGTGGATCACTATGAGTTCGATCTGTGTAGTGAGACCCTGCAGACCCTGTACTAAATACATTTAAAAAAAATTCAAAATATACTAAGAATGAAGACATGCTGAAACTGGGCTGGGTGTGGTAGAATCCCAAAACTCGAGAGGCCAAGGGCAGCCTGGGAAATAGCAGACCCATACAGACTAACGGAAGCAGAGGGTCCAGCACAATACCTGCACAGTGCTTCACCTTCCAGCTGGATTGTGGGCACCTTGATGGCAGAGAACTCGTATAAAGGACAATTTTTACCTATACCATAACATTCTTTGTAATTGTAGCTCCACACTTAGCAGTCAGTGCCTTCACAGTGAATGATTCAAAAAGGTCTGATAACCACAGGAAAAATGCTCTCAGCTGACACCAGCACACCACCAGGGCCAGTGAGCCAAGGTAAAGTAATGGCTTGGCCAAAAGCCTTTGGGAGGAGGGAAGCCTGTGACTCCCACATCCAGAAGCAATTTATTCTGTTATGGAAATGAAAACTCTTCAGTCATTTTAAATTTCTGCGGGAAGTATGTAAGATACAGACAGACACCAAACTCTCTATTAGAAAAACTGCAGCACAAGATATGTTTTCCTAAGATATAACCACATTTCTTTCTTATAAAAATCACTCCTTAGCCAGGCATGGTACCACACACCTATGCAGTCAGTAGGCTGAGATAGGACTGCTCTGAGTTTGAGGGCCTGGGCAACATAGCAAGTGCAAGGCCAGCCTGGGCCAGCCTGTCTCAAAATACTAAAAAGAGAACAAGAATATTCCTCTAGTTTTCCCAAAAGCAAAACCTCTAGGTTACCTTTTATAAAATGTCACTAAAGGAAATGTCTGCTTTCTCTCTAAAAGAACAAATGAAAAAAACTGTGGTAGAGAGCCAGGCATGGTGGTACATGCCTGTAATTAATCCCAGCACTTGGGAGGCTGAGGCAGGAGGATCGATGTGAGTTTGAGACCAGCCTGGGATAAAAAAGTGAGCTTAAGGCCAGACTGAACTGCATAGCAAGACTTTATTTCAAAAAGAAAGAAAAAAAAAAGTGTGGTAGCCATTAGGAATATTTAGAAGGGTTTTCCAGCTTTCCTTGCTGCTGTATACACAGTAAGACGCATGTTCCCAGCCCCTTGGGTGTGAGCCTGTGACTTATGCTGAGCAGTGGAATGTGCACGTGCTAGGCAGTATCATTGTGGCAGCCCAAGCCAGAGGGGCAGCCTGAACCTGAGAAGCACCGTGAGTAGAGACGATACAATGGCCACACATCCTGAGTGAGAAACAATGTGAGCTCATGGGATCTCGGAGCCATGGATTACTGGGCCACACCTCTGATACAAACAGCAGCCTAACCAAGGGCTCTTACCAAGGGATCAAGAAGTTTCATTTGAAGTTCCGTTTCTAGTCTCAGCATAAGACAGGGATAAGAAAAAGAACCACAGAATGAAATCTCAATTCCAGCCTTTTAGGGCACTTACAAAGGAACAACCAACATGTTATATAACTTACTTCTACTGCAATTCAAGCAAGCAGCACTGCTGATGATAAGCTCTGTTCTGGACTATAGTTCAGGGTTGTTTTTTTAAAAAAGGCTGGACATCAAACAGATAGCTCTAAAGGTTAAATTCTGCTGTTTTATATACACTATTCTCCTCTGCTCTTAAGCAGTAATAAGAATGCGTAAACAAACTGAAGAGGCTCTCTGAGGCTCCACTCCAGTGAGAGTGCCTCAAAGCACATAAAGATCAAGTCAGGAAAGTGAGCTAAGCATTGTATGCAGAGAAAGTAAGTGTGGTCTGGAGCATTTAGACCATAAGGTCTTAGGAATTTAAGAAATCATTCCTGCTCATCCCTATCAAATGTACTGAGGGAATAAGAAATGGGTCTAGGAAACACAGTCCCTAGCCAACATCAGGTGGAGATAATAGATGGATAGTGATTCAGCCAGGGTACATGAAATAATAAATTAAGTCCAATTCTGACACAAAAATCTATCAAGCACGGCCAGACAAGAGCTGGAAATACAATGGGACACAAGGCCAGCCCTGGATCCTCTTCTCTCTTAAGTGCTTCTGGAGAAGAAAAACAGATGGCCAGGAATGGCCCATAGGCCAACAAGCAGCATCTATAAGACCTAAAACTCCAAAAGCCTTCATGGTCTATGCCAGGTGTGGTGAACCTAGCATGCAGTCAGCTGTTTGTTATCTTTGAAAGTTCTAAAAGATCCACCATCACTGATCTAGTATAAAAAACTTCCTTCTTCATCAAAATAACACAAAGTATCTTTCACTCTGCCCTCCACCTCTGAGGCCTGGCAATCAGGACATCTGCTTCCAAGTCATCAGGGTGTGTGCTTTGTTATCACTAGATCTGTTCCCCGAAAGGACATTGGCAAACAGAACCCATCATCACTGTTTCTGACCCTTGTATCTTCTTAAGTTCAACTCTGAGTGCTCAGCATTTTCCCCTTTCAGCAATATGCTCAGCAGCCTTTAATTCCATATCCTGTGGTTTTCTTCAGCTCAGACTCACCCAGAAGGATACACTGCAACTCTCTTAAGATTGCAGGTTGAAATCTATAGAGGACAATCCTATCTAGCCCCTTGATGCAGTTACTGAATTATAGCTCCGCTCACTGAATTTTTTTTTTTTTTTTTTTTTTTTTTAGGCAAGGTCTCTCTATGCAGTTGAGGCTGACCTTAAGCTTACTATATGGGGCCACAGATATAGTAGCAGATATAGCAGCTCAGTGCCTACCTGGCAAATGCAAAGTCCTTAATTTGATTCCTGGTAGCCACCCATCCTCCAAAACAAACAAACAAAACTTACTATGTAGACTGTTTTATTTTATTTCTATTTTTATTTTCAAGCTATGTACATATATACATTTTTTTTCTTTTAATCTATTTTTTCTTTTTTTTTGTAGTTAGGCTGGTCTTGAACTCATTCTGTAGACTAGGTTAGCCTGAACTCAAGGGGATACTCTTACCTCAGCCTCCTGAGTGCTGGGATCCCAGGGATAAACCTCTACATCTGGCACTTTTTCTCTTAAAAACAAAAACAAACAACTCCCCATAAAAAACAAACAAACAACAACAACAACAACAAAAAAACACACACCTCAGGGGCCCGACGGGATGGCTCAGTGGTCTAAAGCACCTGCTTGGGAAAGCTTGGGCGGCTTCAGGGACCGCGGTTCGATCCCTAGCACCACATGCTGCGCCAGCCCTGCCCTCGGGACGGGCTGAGCCGGCCATTAAAATGAGTGAATAAACAAACAAAGGTTCTGAAACAAGAAAAAAAAATAAAAATAAAAAATTTTAAAAAATTCAAAAAAAAAAAAAAAGAAAAAACACCTCACTGTGTAGCCCAAACCGGCCTTGAACTTTCAGTAATCCTCTTTTCTCCACCTCTTGAATGTTGGGATTACAGGCCCTGCAGATAACTAAATCCTGAAGCCCCAGAGCTCCAAAGCCAGCTTTGCTATTTATTTTATTTATTTATTTATTTATTTTTTAGCTTTGCTGTTTATAGACACTCAAAACTCAAAACACTAGCTCAACCACCCATAAAGTTTTCTTTAAACACAACTCAAATTACCATAATTACCACCAAACACCTAATTTAGTCATGAAGCTGATCTATGTCTGGGGATTTCCACAAGCGGAGGCGAGCGAAACTTGAAATAGCTGCCCCAGAGATCATGGCGTCACACCCTACTCCAGCCTCCAACAGTTTAAATCAAGACCAAGCTTATGAGCTGCAGTCCCAGGAAGCTTTTTCATTCCCCTGAAGAATGTCCCACTCAGTAAAAGACAACATGTTAGATTCAGCGAGGGATGTAACAGTACAAAAATAAGGGCTGAGGCCAGTGAGATAGCTCAGTGGTCTAAAGCACCAGCTTAGTCAAGTTTAGGCAACTGCAGGGACCAGGGTTGGATCCCCAGCACCACATGCTGAGCCAGCCCCACTTCCAGGGCAGGTTAAGCTGGCCATAACATAAATAAAGTTTAAAAAAAAAAAAAAAAAAGAGCAGGGGGATGTCAAATGAAGCAGGAAAACGGAAACATAAAGCTAAGGTCCTACAAGAAATAGTTATTAGAAAATTATTAGAAATTGTTAGAAATAGTATTATACATAGTGGTCCAAACACATCAGACTGGCTGGGTAATGGAGACTAGCTTGGTGCAGAAGCTGAACTGGATGGGAATGACAGGCAGGAATAACCAGATGACCCACAGTTATCTGACCAGAAGTCACAGTGCTAAGGGCCAGGAAAGAATAAGGACAAACAGAAACAGCCTTGAATACCTGGCCAGGGGGTCAAAGCTAGTCCAGAGAGTGGCTTAGGAAAACTAACTATGGTGTATAGAATCAACCAGAGAGAATGGCATTAAAAAGCCTAATAAAAAGTAGGAGTGGTACCACTCGCCTGTGATCCCAGCACTTGGGAAGCTGAGGCAGGAGGACTATTTCAACTTCAAGACCAGCCTGGGATGCACACTGAGACCCTGTCTCAAAAACAAAACAAACTGAAAACAAAACAAAACAAACAACTGAAATTTGGAAACATAATTTTGTTTTCAATTTATGCATTTGGTATAGGGTCTCACTATGTAACCTAGTGATCCTCCTGTTTTCAGTTTTCCCAGTGCTGGGATTACATGCATATACCAACAGGCCCAGACTGAAACATAATAATTAAAGGCAACACTTGACCCATTACTAAAACTGGGATTTTATAACTATGATCTATGACATGACAGATATGTAACATTTTACTATATATTATATACACATATATATGTCATTGTTAGGCACATTTAAATATGAACTATATGGAAAAGCAGGATTCATTAATGCTGATTACAAAAATTGATTAATTATTTATTCATTTATTATATATTTAGAATTTTTTGTTTTGTTTCTTCTTGACCCTGGCTGTCCAGCAGTAGGACTGTAGTGGTGTCCTTTTCCTAGCCTGCTATTCAGGCCCATGTCCACACAGGGAAGGTTATAGGACCTGGAAAGCTGGGAACTGGTGGGAATTTCTGACCCTGATGTAGAAGAGTCTGCAAGGGAAATGCAGAACTCAGTGATGTTTTATGGCCTTGTGATGATGGTCTGCTGCTTATATAAATAAAACACAAGCAAAACCCTGTGTCCATTATCAATAGAAGATACATCTGAATTAGCATCTATTTTACATGAGGACAAAGATAAGTCTGAAATTGCACCCAGAGAAAGTCCCTTCAGGAAATACCTTCAGACATTTTCCAAATGACTGGGGTGGGCAGACTGGCTCCTTCACTGTCACTTCAAATCCCCAGTGATATAAAGGGCCATTTCCCAATGCCACATGGACAACTAAAAATAAAGTTTTGTGGGGGATTTTTGTTTGTATGTTCCTATCTTTTTGTTTTGTTTGAGACTAGGTCTCACTCTATAGCCCAAGACAACCCTAAACTTGTTATGGTGCCCCACTTGGCCTTGAACTTGAAATCCTCCTACCTCAGTCTAAGTGCTAGGACTACAGGTATCCATTACCACATCTGGCTAAAAATAGTTTTATAAACTATAAACAGAGCCTACAGCACCAGAAAAATGCTTTATAGAACTTAGGTAAAGATGGGCCCGGCAAGATGGCTCAGTGGTCTAAAGCACCTGCTTAGGAAAGCTTGGGCGGCTGCAGGGACCGAGGTTTGATCCCCGGCACCACATGCTGCACCAGCCCTGCCCTCAGGGCAGGCTGAGCTGGCCATAAAAATAAATAAACAAACAAACAAAAGTTCTGAAACAAGAAAAAAAAATTAATAATTTTTTTAAAAAACCTTATGTAAATATAAGACATATAAGGAAAAGGAACATTTTTCTGGCCTTTTATTTCTTTTTAAAGCCATGTCTGATAAAATAGCTAGGACTGGATTGCTTTAGTGCCCCAGCAGACAACCTCATGAATATTTTAAAAGCAACATAAGATGAGAAAAAGTGATGATTACCTCAGGAGATGAAGGAAAAACTTTTCATAAATTTTAACATCTTTTTATGATTCAAAACCCTAAGCCTGCAGGGGCCAGGGTTTTGGTCCCCAGGCCTGCTGTGCTGGCCCAGACCCTAGTATGCACTGAGACTGCAACTGAGACTGGGTGTGGTGGCTCGCACCTGTAATCCCAGCTCTTTTTTTTTATTATTACTATTATGGTTGGCTCAGCCTGCCCTGGGAGTGGTGCTGGCACTGCATGTGGGGCCAGGGATCGAACCATGGTTCCTGCAGTTGCCCAACTTGCCTAAGCAGTTGCTTTAGACTGAGTCATCTCATTGGTCCCTGTAATCCCACCTGAGAGGCTGTAAACAGGCAGATTACTTGTGAATCTGATCTAGTAGTAAGGCCCTGAATACCCTGTAGACCCTTCCCTAAAAAAATTTAAATAGATAAATAGATAAATAGACAGATAGATAAATAAACAAACAAACAAACAAACAAATAAATAAAATAGCTGGTGAGATAGCTCAGTAGTCTAAAGCACCTGTTTAGGCAAACTTAAGCAGGCGCAGGAGACCATGACACTACATCCTGTGCCAGCCCTGCCCTCAGGGTGGGCTAAGCTGGCAAAAATAATAAAATAAAACGAAATGCTACCTTTATAAAAATAAATAAATAAAACCCTTAGCCTGCCAGGTGTCATGGGTCATGCCTCTTATTCCAGCACTCAGGAGGCTGAGGCAGGATGATGATCATGAGTTTCAAGGCTGTGCTACCTAGCGAGCTTAAGGCCAGCCTGAACTACACTGTGAGACCCTATCTCAAAAAATAAAGATAAAAACCATAAGTGCCCTTAGCCACCAGTAAGAAAAGGGAAGAAGCATATTTACACCAAAACAGTGCAAATATTGCACTGCACAGCAAAGGACAGAAGGGCTCTGAGAAACCAGGAGCTAGACCTGCTGCCCATCCCTTTGTGTTCCACCCACCCTGGAGACCCTGGTCAGCAAAGAAGACCAAACAGACACAAAGGGGTGAGGATTTTTTTGTGTGTGTCTTCTTGAGACAAGAGTCTCACTATGCAGTTCAGGTTGGCCCTCAACTTTGTAACCCAGGCTAGCCATCCTTGTGATCCTCCTGCCTCAATCTCCCAAGTTCTAGAATTACAGGCATGTGTGTCACCATGCACAGTTTAGCTATAAGGATCAAAACAAACTGAGTAAAATTTCTACAGATCAAACACGAAAATCAGCCCCTTTAACACAACTAAGGGAGAGTGAATCCATCTTTTCACAACTACAGAAGCAGGAGAAAAGGGACATCTGTGCACAGGTTCCTATAGTGTTGCCTAGAAGAGACACATGCCACGTCTACATTTCTTTTGCTTTCTTTCTTTCTTTTTTTTGAGACAGGGTCTTGCTATGCAGTTGAGGCTGGCCTTGAGCTCACTTTTGTAGCCCAGGCTGGTCTCGAACTCTTACTGATCCTCCTGCCTCAGCCTCCCTCCTGCCTCAGCCTCCCAAGTGCTGGGATTACAGGCGTGAGCCACCACGCCTGGCTGATTTCAGGCTGGCCTTGAGCTCACTTTTGTAGCCCAAGCTGGTCTCGAATTCATACTGATCCTCCTGCCCCAGCCTCCTGAGTGCTGGGATTACAGGGGTGTGGCACCACGCCTGGCTAACATTTCATCAACTATATTCACATAGTTATACCTAAGATACAGATAGGTAATTTCATCCTGTACCCTGGAAGGAAAGAACTGGAAATCACTTTGTCAACAATACAGAAAACATCACCTTCTGGTGAGGATATGAGGCAGTGAGAATACTTATCCCAGCAAGTATGACTATAAACTGATATAACACTGGAAGAGGCTACTCACACAAAAAAATTGCTAATTCTTACAAACAATACCAAGCAAAGAAGTAACATACAAAGCAATATGCTGGGATTCTGCATGCCTCCTTGAAAGCACACTCAGGGCTGGCTATGCTCTGAGCAACCTGGGCTTGCAGGGAATGCTGTGATCTCAGAGAAGGGAGTAGCACCAAAGCCCACCTCTGCAGTACACCCACAGCTGTCTCTCCAGCTCTCCATCACTGGGCATCTGGCACTTGCAGACAAGCTCTACAGATAGGCGGCACACAGAGGTGGCCAAGCACTCCGGGTGCCTCTTCACTGGTGAGCTACATTCACAGTCAGGTACAAAGGGACAGCACTGAGGGGAGGGAGTGAGTAGTCATCTTGGCAGACTTCTGCCACAGGGACAAGGTGGAGGTGAGAGATCTGTGTCTTCTATTGTTTCATTTGGAAAACTGCACTTGTCCAGGCAAAATCTATCCCTTAATCTACATATTGATAAATTTATCCCTGGCCTGATGAGCAATGCACAGTATCCACAAAGGACACTGTTTTGAACACCACAAGGCAGTCCCTTACATAACACCTCAAATTTCATAAAAATGTTTCAAAATAAGAACAGTAAGGCCTATAGCCCTTGTTTTCCACTAGTACAGAGGGGAAGTTAATCTGCATAATGGGAGTCCTCGACAGACATGACTAGGGTAGAGGGGCTGGAGAGATAACTCAGTGGAATAAGTACCTGCCTGGCAAGCACAAGGTCCTGAGTTCAATCCCTGGTACCTCAAAACAAAACAAAACAAAACAAAACAAAAAACAAGACAAAACAAAAAAAAAAAAAAACAGAAATGACTGGGGTAGCAGCACCTTCAATAACTGCTGAGGGCCAACAATATAGTTCAGCAGCACAATGCTTGCCTGGCAAGCACAAGGTCCTGAGTTGTGATTTCTGGCAAAAAAAAAAAAAAAAAAACTGGTTAAGCACATACTACCTCTCATGGCTGTAAGGACAAGAGACCAGGAGCAAGCTGGAGTTTCTGGGATGCATTTAACTTGAAAGGGCAAGCTAATGACACCTCAAGAGCTTCCGGGAGCCCTGTATCTACAAAAGAAAAAAGAATCTGTGATTCTCCCAAGCCTGGCCACTGCTAGAGGTCAGAGCCAAGCCAGTACTGGGAGAAAAGGCCACGTCTTTCTACCAGCCTAATAGGACCTCAATACTGAAAAGTCACTGAAACTGAAGGCCTTGCTGCATATGGCAATGAAGTCCTCTAGAGGGCAATGCCAGCTACAATGAACCTGAGATACAGAACTACTTTGTCATAATAAAAACAAATGACTAAAGATCACTGCCTGGCAATGAGCAACAGCTTCCCCAAAATCCTGACTCCTTCCAAAGGTCCAAGACTAGAGTGAAAACAAGCAGCTGAGTCACCAAGGAGTATCACTGAGGTGGCATGTGCTCTCCTGGATAAAAAAGAAAAAAGAAACAACTCTGTGGTTCCCTCCTGGGTTTAATCTGGCACACAAAGATACAGGGCCTAACAAAACAAACTTTAGATACTTGGGGCCATTTCAATTCAGCTACTACCAAGTATGCTTCCCTAATGTCACCTGACCTGAAAGTATTCACAGACATATTAATTACTATCACTCTCCTGAGGAGAGATATAAATTTTACCTGAGTTACATACTCCAAAGTTTCACTATCACTGGCTTAGGGATAGCAAACTCATTTAATAACACAAAACTTTGTGTTTCACCTTTGTCTTAGTAGCCAGTTATTTTACTGTTATTGCTGTGCTATACCAACTAGTCTGTCTGTGATCAGAGGAACCACGATACAGAAGCAGTAGCAATCTTGCAGTATATGTTAAAACTGTTACAAGCCAGGCATTGTAGCAAACACCTGTAATCCCAGCCCTCAAGAAGCTGAGGCAGGAGAGTTCAAAGTATGTGATCACGCAGCAAGTTCAAGGCTGGTATGAACTACACAGTGAAACCCTACATAGTCAAATAAACAAAAAACTGTTAATAGTTTAGCAAGGGGCCAGCCAAATGGCTCAGCAGATTGAAGCACTTGCGAGCTGGCACAGGGGCCAGGGTTTAATTCCCAGGCCTGCTGTGCAGGATGGACGTGGTGGTACACACCTGTAATCCCAGCTCTTGGGAGGTGGCAAATAGGCTGATCATTATGAGTCCAATCTAGTAGTGAAACCCTGAACACCCTGTAGACCCTCCCCTAAAAAATACAAAAAAAAAAAGTTTAGTAAAAGACTCTCCGAGCCATGCGTGGTGGCGCACACCTGTAATCCCAGCACTTGGGAGGCTGAGGCAGGAGGATCAGTGCGAGTTCGAGACCAGCCTCAGCTACAAAAGTGAGCTCAAGGACAGCCTGAACTGCATAGCAAGACCCTGTCTCAAAAAAAAAGACTCTCCAGTTTATAAAGCTATCGAACATACCTTATCCATGTGGAAGATCAAATCCAATTCACAAACATTTTCAAAACACTTATCCAGAGTCTCCACAAAAACCTAGAAAAGGAGAGAAGGATAAAGAGAAATAAGAACAGATTCAAATATGTCATATTTCAAAATAAAGGAGAAATCCTGGTACCATTTATACTGAATCAAAAACAAACTCTCCCTTTTATTTCCTGCAAAAGCTGACTGTCCTGCTTATCCCAGTTCAGAGCGACCGTCTAAAGACAGGAAAACCTTGGTGATCTGATATACTGATATAGCCACCAAATTTTCATTAACTATTAACACAGTTCTATCTGTTCACTTCACAGTAACTTGAAAATATCTGTGGCTGGACGTGGTGACAGCACTCAGGGCGCTGAAGGCAGGATGAGTTTAGAGCTAGCAAGGCCCTGTCTCAACCCCTCCGCCCAAATCTATCAATCAGTTTGATATAGATGCATACAATTTTAACTTTTTAGTATAACATCAGAAAATGAAGAAAGTTTTCCACCTGGTCCTGCAAAGAGAATGTTTTCCTACGAATAAATGTTTACAAATAAATGCGTGAAATAATTACATAAACTCTATCCAGGTATCACCTTTGTTCCTGTGGTACTGGGGATAGAATCATGACCTTGTACATGCCAGGCCACTAAGCTATTTTCTCTAGCTCTTCCTGTACTTTCTTATCTCGTCAGAGAATGACCTCATCTCAGCATGTGTCACTGTCATCAGTGTCATCAGTTGTTCAGCACTACATAAAAGTGGATTTCATGCCAATAATCCCAGCACTTGGGACACTGATGCAGTGGGGTTACTGCAAGTGGGTCATCGGGCTACAAAGTGAGCTCAAGGCCAGCCTGAACTGCATAGCAAAACCCTGCTTCAAAAAGGTCAAAAAAAAAAAAAAAAAGTTTCACCTGAGGGCTACAAGTAACCTGAACCAGGCACGCCCTTCCACCTATGGCATGCCACCCTCGAGAAGCCCACTGAGGGACCAATGCACACAGTGGAGCCAACCTTGTTCTGTCTCTTCTGCATGTAAGTAACACGTTGCTCTACCCAGGGCTCCACTGAGGTTTTTCCCCACGCACCCTCACAGCATGATGCAAAAAGTCCTTACAGCCCACCCTAGAACTGGTAACCAGCATGCAGTGTCCTGCTAGACACTAACCACTTTGGAAAATTATTTGGCATTAACATGAATACACCTAGACCCAGCAGTTGTGTTCCTTAGATGACACCTAACAGAAACATTTATACACACACACTCTGAAACACAGTCATTTTATGGCAACACTTCAGAGCCACACCTGTAACAGTGCCAGAACATTCACTGTGAGTTAACACAGCTACACGAGGATTCCTGTGTTGTGTAAAAGGCACTTGGTTGCCCTTAGAAACCAGAAGTTTAGTCTTTCAGTATTGGGAAACTTCATCAAATTCAAAGAATTTCCTCATTTCACAAGCCCTGCTCTGGGGTGTGCTGAGCCATTGTGGTGGCATACACCTGTAATCCCTGTAATCCCAGCACTGGGGAGGTTGAAAACAGCAGGACCACTAAGAGTCTGAGCTGTTAGCAAAACCCTGTATCAAATAAGTGAATGAATGAATGAATGAATGAATGAATGAATTCCCTCACTTTGGGGCTGAGGCTGTACAGTGCTTACCTTGTATGCACAAGGCCCTAAGTTCCGAAATTCAATCCCCAGAACTCTGTGCCCCCACACACTCCACCAGGATAAAGCATTTCTTCCCTTCATAGCCCTAGCCAATTTCTCTGGACATGCTCACATTCAGGTGCTAGACTCTCCCTTTCATCTTTTCTCTCCCATGGGCCATCTCTGCTTATTCTGAGAAAACTACCTAATCTTTCAAACCTTTAACTGTGGTTTGTTTCCAGCTCCTGTCTGTTATTTATTTATCTATCTGTTTTCTTAGAGACAGGGTCTCACTTTGTAAAATATCATAGCTGACCTTCAAGTCAAAGCGATTCTCCTGCTTCAGTCTTCCAGGTGCTAGGATTACTGATGTATATCACCATTCCTGGCTCCACATTTTTAATTTCTAAGAAATAACTTTGTTCTCAGTGTTTTTGTTTGTTAAGCACCCATCCATCTTTGTTTTTTGTTTTGTTTTGTTTTTTTCTCTGTAGCTTTAAGGACAGGCTTCTTTGAGTTTTTTCAGTTTTCCTTTCTTTGTATAATGTCCAATTTATCCAAAATGCTTTTTTTTTTTTTTTTTTGTCTTTTTGAAACAGGGTCTCACTATGCAGTTGAGGCTGGCCTTGAGCTCACTTTTGTAGCCCAGGCTGGTCTTGAACTCACACCGATCCTCCTGCCTCAGCCTCCCGAGTGCTGGGATTACAGGCATGCGCCAACACGCCCGGCTAAAATGCTTTTTACTATTTGTTCATTTTGCCTTTCTTCCACATTACAAGTTTTCATCAGCTGCCTTGCTTTTTTACTCATAAAAATAAAAGGCTGATTAGAAGAGCTCTACAGTCACGTCTACCAGTTGAGGACTTCCCTAGTCCCTGTAAGTTTTCTTTTACGTTAGGTCAGTCAGATTTGCCAGTGGAATCATGCGCTCTCCAGCCTAGAGAGTAAAGGACTGGAGAAAAGATGTGGGACTGAGTGCGAGACGGGCAGGACAGAGGATCAGGATACACACACAGTGCTTAGCCCCCTGCCCTGGCAGCATTAAGTGTGAGTCCTGGTGCCCCAAGACCTTCCTTCACCCCCTGCAGGGAATAAACCTTGAGTCTTGTGCTCTGGGAAGGGCAAAAGAGTTGACAACCGGAACTGGAGAAGGAACAGAGTGGGACTAACTGGATCTCAGCAGCTTCCTCTGTCCACTCCACACTGAGTGAAGCCAGTATTTTTCTTACTTATTTTGATTTTCGTTCTTTCTTTCTTTTTTTTTTGTCTTTTTGAGACAAGGTCTCGCTGTGCCTTTTTTACTTATTTTGTGACAAGGTCTTAGGAACTCACTAAATTGCCCAGATTGATCTGGAACTTAAGATTCTCCTGTCTCAGTCTTTCAGCATGCTGGGATTACCTGCACTTTTTGTTTCTTTGTTTGTTTGTTTAGTAACAGAGAGCAAACTCAAGACCCTGCACATGCCAGGCTGGTGCTTATGCTGCTGAACTATTGCCCTAGCCCATATACCTTATTTTTTAAAAACTCTTGTAATCTATACTGAGACAACAATAAAAGTATGTAGGGTTTTGCTGTAAAAAATCTAGGTAGGCCTAGATATGGCCTAACTTTGATCATTGGCAGCAACAATGGGCCTGCATTTATAGCAATGGTAACTCAAAAATTAGGTTAAGTAAAAACTACATATAGCTTGTAACCAGTTAAAAGATCAACTATAGTGAGCCGGGCGTGGTGGCGCACGCCTGTAATCCCTGCACTTGGGAGGCTGAGGCAGGAGGATTGGTGCAAGTTTGAGACCAGCCTAGACTACAAAAGTGAGCTCAAGGCCAGCCTGAACTTCATATCGAGACCCTGCCTCAAAAAGACAAAAAAAAAAAAAAAAAAAAAAAAAAAAAAAAAAAAGATCAACTATATCTGTAGACATTCCTTCACACACATTTAACCCAGGAATGTACCAACTACCTCTACAAATTTCAGAAATCCAACCATAGATCTAGTGAAAAATGTACCTGTCCACTTCGAAGACAACAAAATCAAAACCCTGCTCTGGTCACTCCAGATGCTC
>PVJA010029263.1:8426-26919 GCA_004027025.1 Myocastor coypus | reverse complement strand
GCAGGATGGTCTTGAATTCACTTATGTAGCCCAGGCTGTCCTCAAACTCACAGCAATCCTCCTGCCTCAGGCTCCCTAGTTCAGACGTGTACCACCACACCTGGCTATAACTATTTCTAAGCACAGCTCCCACCCCCAGCAAATAATTAAGAAGTTTTAACAAGGTAGCCTTCATTCATACTACCTCATCAGAATTCTGGACTTCTGTTACTTTTGCAGATGAACCACAGTAATTGTTTAAAGCAGTGGTTCTCGACCTTCCTAATGTTGTGACCCCGCAATACAGTTCCTCATGTTGCGGTAACCCCAAACCAAAAAATAATTTTGGTGGCTCTTCAAAACTGTAATTTTGCTACAGTTATGATTCGGAATGTAAATACCTGATATGCATTATGTATTTTCCGAAGGCTTTAGGCGACCTCTGTGATTTGGTCGTTCAACCCCTGCCGGGGTCGCGACCCATAAGTTGAGAACCGCTGGTTTAAAGGAACCTTAAGGTATACTGGTTTTTACAGGCAACAGTATGGTTGGTGATGAAGAACACAGATTTTGTAAATAGGAATACTCTGGGTTTGAATGATGGTTCCAGAGACTACTAGATCTTTGGGACAAGAGACAAATTATGTATACTGTCCCAGCAATAATTTATTACATGTAAATGTATTACGTGTCCATTATATGGGTCTGTGAAGAAAAAATGCCCAAAACATAGTAAACATTTAAATGCATTTGTTATGAATTGTGCTTAGTTGTCCCCCTAGAGCCTCATACAATCACGGGGTGGGCTTCTAGACTTTGTGATTAACTCATGATCCACTGGGATTATAGGTGTGAGTGCTGTTGGGATCATGGGTATAAATGCTGCTGGGATTATGGGTGTGAGTATCACATGCAGCTTGGGGCAAATAGCCTACATGCAACGTAAGGGAGATACTTGATCTCTGTAGCTATTGTTGCTGTTCCTCCTCCCTTTCTCTTACTGTTTTGTTGCTTTCTGCTGCCATGAACTGCTGCCCTCTGCCATGTACCAGCCAGCCTTGGAGCAAGCTGAGTACAGACTGAAACCTCCAGTAACTTTGAGCTTCAATAAGCCTTTCCTTCTTTCATTTTGGGTGTCAGGTATTTGTCCCAGCAAGATAGACTTGTAGCCAATGGTTACTTGTCCTTATTCAAGAAGCTGAAGAATTTTCATATGCTTAGTGACCATTTATAAACAGTGTAAACAGTGGTCTGTAGAATTTTCAATTATGTTTATATACAACTTCATAACTACACAATAAAATTTTATTACAGCAACTATAATGCTTAAAATCATTTTTTGTTATTGTTGCAAAAATATTTTACACAAGGTTTTAGCAATGGAGAAAATAACCCCCCCCCAACCCCTCATACCCAGTATTTAGAAGCATCAAAATACATGTAACAAACTTTCTAATAATTCAACCAAACAAGCAGATTCAGTTGGGTACAGATTCAGCTGGCTTCTATAATCCTAGCTACTAGGGAGGCTCAGGCAGGATAGCCACAAGTTTGAGGCCACCTTGGGAAATTTAGCAAGACAGTTTCAAAATTTAAAAATGGCCAGGATGTAGCTCAGTGGTAGAATATTGTACTTGTCTGGCATGTATGAGGCCTAGGGGTTCGATCCTCAGTATAGCAAACAAAAACAACCAAAAAACAAGATTTTAAAAAAGAGGGGGGCTGGGGAGATAGCTCTATGGCACAAGTGCCTGCCTGGTAAGTGCAAGGTCAAGAGTCTGAACCCCAGTCCCACAACAAAAAAATTTAAAAATTAACAATTGTAGAATTGGTTTTGAACATGTACAGTTGCTCATTGTACTCTTTCAAATTTACAAATTAGAAATATTGTATAATTAAAAAACAGGGCACCAAGGGTACAAAATAGATTATACAGCAAATATTCTTACGTGTGCTGGTTAAATTCTTTAAAAAAAACTCATGGGGCAGGCAAGATGGCTCAGCTGTCTAAAGCACCTTTTTAGGAAAGCTTAGGCAAGTGCAGGGGCTGAAGTTCAATCCCTGGCACCACATGCTGTGCCAGCCTCACCCCCAGGGCAGGCTGAGCTGGCCATAATATTTAAAACAACTTATTATTCCTCAACAACTGGGATAATGGAAAAGAAGTGAGAAAAAGAAGAGACCAATTAGCAGGCCAGAGGAGCTGGAGGCTGGGGGTGAAGGAGCAAGTGCACTCACACTGCAGTGAAGCATCAGATAAGCAGGTGTAGGGCCTGTGTCTAGGAACTCTCCTTTTCAAAGCGTATAAGGAGTTGAAAGGTTTTAAAAGATCACCCTGATTGCAGCATGATGATATTACATAAAATGGGATATATAAGAGACTTGATAGAGGTAAGAATAATAATTGCATGAAAATATATTAAGTAAATAATTAAAGACAACTGATATTTTATGTTTGGGAAGTTTTAATATAATAATAATAGTAATAATAATAATAATAATTTATTATTTTGGTCCTTAGAATTGAACAAGGGACACTGAGCTACATCCCCAGTACTTTTTCTCATGTTTTATTCTGAGACAGAGACTAGCTAAGAGTTGCCCAGGCTGGGCTGAAACTTGCAATTTTCCTGCCTCAGCCTTCTAGACTGTTGGGATTGCTGTTATTTGCCATCATGACTGGCAATTAAAAACAACTAAGCATATCCATATGTAGAAAAGCCTAAAAGTAAAAATGCATCACTCTTCCCTATATTTTATCACCCTTCCCTGCCCCATTTTTTCACTGCATATACTTGATATGCCATACAGTTTATTGTTGCCATCTGGTTCTCGCACCACCAACTGAAGGAGCATTAGAATAGGTTTATCTACTTTCTTGACTATTATATCACCACCCTGAAAAAGTACTGGGCACAAGTCATGTTGCCTGAACATGTGTGCATATGTGCTAAACACATATGTATACTATAAAATATATACACCCAAAGATTTATGGTTTACCTCAGGGTGGCACAGACTTGAAACTCTCATACTTTATTTTTCATATTTTCTAGGATAGTATCTTTACCCAAAAAAACTGGAATACATTTCATTAAATGATTTTATAAAACTGATTTCTAAAAGATATAATTTGATTTGGTAAAAATTTTTACAATTGTAGCTGTTTAAAGAAAATATTTTTAAAATGCAAAGCTATATACATTTACTATATTTCCATGAATACTGAAGTGTAAGTAAAAATGGGATTATTTTCTCTTGAGCAAGAAGATGCAGAAGGATAGGGCCAAATAACAGATCTCTACTCATTTACTTCATGCCTTGACAAGACACTTAAAATAATGTAACCATAAATTATATGGGGTAAAAAGAGAAGGGAAAGAGAAAGTAAAAAGAATTAAGGTGTGTTATATTTACCAACCCCCCCCCCATGGCAAATGTAATCATTATTCACTGCAAATGTATTAATAAAAAAATTAAAATCTTTTTTGTATCAGGAATTGAACTAAGGACCTTGCACTTGCCAGGCAGACACTATGTTGCTAAGCTATATTCACAGTGATCCTCCTATTTCCTGCCTTCCAAGTGCTGGGATTACAGGCGCGTGCCACCATGCCCAGACTCCACCAGTGCCTCGGTGCACCTGAGAGCGGAACAGGGCGGCAGGAAGGGCCAGGAATCAAACCCTGGCTCCTGCACTTCCCTAAGCAAGTGCTTAGTCTGCTGAGCTATACCACCAGCCCTCCCAAAATTAAAATCTTAAAAATGAATTATAATCTAAAAAGTTCAGATGTTCCCTGAAAATACCTATAGATTCTTCAATAAATCTACTTGTGGCACTATACAGTTGAACTGTATTCTTTGGAACACTATTTGCAAATTACCAATGTCTGGTTTAATAAGATTTTAGCTGGGCATGGTAGTGCATGCCTGTAATCTCAGTACTTGGGAGACTGAGGCAGGAGAATCAGAGTTCAAGACCAGCCAGGGCTACAAAGTGAGTGCAAGGTCAGCCCAAATTGCATAGTGGAACCCTGTCTCAAAAGAGGAAAAAAAAAAAAAAAGTCAGAGCAGAACAATTGAGTATGTTCATTAATTAACTTGATCTATATTTACTGAATGTGCCAACTCTGCCTGGCCCTGGGGATATTATGCTAAATAAAATGGTTATGCTCTAATTATGTTATTATACTCTAATAACGGGGAGAACAGATAATTGAGAAAAACACAAAACAACTCTTGAAAGTAAATTACACAGTATAAAAATTAAAGAATGATCAAAAGAAAGTACAATGCCTTAGGGGAAATATTAACAGGAAACAGATTTCAGAGAAAGCATTGGTTTCATCAGAGGACAGAATATGTAAGCTAGTATCTACGGGAATAAGAATTCAGTAAAAGACTGTTTCAATAAGAGGAAAAAGCTGTTTGAAGAATACTTACTAGTTTATGGAACTTTTACAATAATTAGGCTCCATTATACTTTCAGAGTTAATCATGAGCATACCAAGATCAAATCCAAATTTTCATAAAATAACAGAGGCTAACTTCTCAAACCAACCTCATCCTACAGGGAACAAAGTCAACACAATTATGTAATTCTTTAATATGCAATTTAACAAAAATGGAATCAGGTGACAATTTATGATTAGATAAATAAACTTCAGGCCTTTTGCATAGCAAATAACTGTTAATTCTGATTAAGAAGCACTTATCAGATTAGTAAAGCATGTCTGGGTAAGTCACAGAGGCAGGACCTGTGGGTACTTCCATATGGTCGCTCCCCATTCTTCTCTGGCTGTTTCCAGCCAGTAAACGTTTTTGCCTCACCTGTCCTGCCTCTGTTTATGTCTTGAAGCCAGCTGACCATGCATAGAATATTCTTGAAATTGTGAACCAAATTAAACCTCTCTTCCTATAAATTCTGGGTGTTGAGTTCTGTGTTTCAACAATGGGAAGCTGAACTAATACAGTAAAAAGCAGCTTACAGAAGACTGTAGAAGATTTTAAGACAGGTCACAGACACTTTCATGTCTACAAGGACCCTGCTACTACTAGACTACAAAAGCATTCACTTATTTTACTTTAGTCGCCTAAAGCAATCAAAGCATGAGCTCAGAGACAGAGACTCAAATACGGTATATGTACACATCTTAATTCATCATCTAACCCCACATCCAGCAAAACCACCTTGCTACATACTCTTTATTTGTATAACATATGCATTTTAACCTATTTTTCCCTGTCAGAAATCTTTTTTATTCCTCATTTATTTTTGCTTATCCCAAGAACCTTACTGGCTCAAGTGGCCTTAGGGGCTGAGGGGAGTGATAATGGAGGCTCAACCCAGGGCCTTTGCAGTGAGTTTTATCCTTGGCTTTTTTGAGGGGAAAACTAGATCTCATTAAGCTGCTTGGGATGGGCTAGAACTTCTGATCCTTCTAGAGTGCAGTGCCAGATAACCAGGCTACTCAGGCAGCTTTTTATGACCTGTTAAATGGCTCTAAACATGGCTTATCACTAGTAGCTGAGGAGTTACAAGATAGCACTTATATTATAAGAGTTACATTAGTCATTTATACACAAAACCTGCAAAGGGTAGATTTAGCCAAAGTGACACAAAGGTTCTGTGCTTTTGTGTACAGGGATGGGTTATTTCTTCTGCTATTACTATTCTCCACATCCATTTCTATCAAGCATGGGAAACTTACACTTGTTTTGAAACTCTACATTAAAATTATCTTCTCTCCATTAGCTCCTTCCTTCTGCCTTTCCCTAATCTTTACTGAGCAGAATGATCCTGTTTAAACACAAGTAGGATGACGTCATTCTTCAAAATCCCCAATTATTGTCCATCTCAGAATAAAAATCAAAGTTTTTCAAACTGCTTACTAGATCCACAATACCTGCATTCCTCTTTCCTTGTTACCTGTTTATCTTTGTTTACTATTTCTCTTCACTCATTCTGCTCCAGACATACAGTCCTTGTTGTTTGTCAAACTTATAAAACAAACAAAACAGCTTCCTTTTCTTCTCACCTCCAAGTTTTTTGTTCTAAAGTTATTCTCCTACTTACATAATTTTTTACCAGGTCTTCCAAGATACATTCACAA
Organism: Myocastor coypus; assembly: GCA_004027025.1. Lineage (NCBI taxonomy): Eukaryota > Metazoa > Chordata > Mammalia > Rodentia > Myocastoridae > Myocastor > Myocastor coypus. The sequence goes on along the minus strand of PVJA010029263.1, from coordinate 20,827 downwards.
GCATGGCTAAAAATAAAAAGACTATCGTCATTAAAAGACAGTAAAGATTTGAAACAATAAGAACTTAGATAATGTCAGTGAGAAAAAGGTGTGGCAGGTTTACAAAACCAAATATTTAATCCATATGGCTCAGAACTGTACTTCTCAGTATTTACCCAAATGAAATGAAAACACAAGCCCACAAATAAGAATGGGTAGTTTTATTAACAGTAGTCTCAAACTGTATGCACACAAGTGTCCATCAACAGATTCGATGTACAGTCATGCAATGGAATACTGCTCAAGAAAAAGGAAAAACTACATTTGTAACAACACAAGTATTTTGCAAAACCATTATGGTATAGTATACAATAGCATTACACAAGAGTTACGTACTTGGGGAGTTCTAAAACAAGCAAAATTAATATATAGTGGAAAATTTCACAGTAATACAGTTATACCTGAATAGAAACAGGGATTAACTAGGAAAGAAAATGAAGGACTTTTGTGGGTAATGGTAATATTCTGTATCTTGATGGGAGACTGATTACACAAATATATGAATTTCTTAAAAAACAACATCATTTATGAATTTCACTGCATGTCAATTTTGCCTCAAAAAGAAAAAAGTATTAAATTGTACTTAATGATAACATGTACTGAAGTTTAGGAAAAATGACTGATATTTATAATTTACTTTGAAAAACTTTTAAAAATTAGATGAACTGACAGAGAAATAGAAGGGGATACACAAGCAAATGCAAAAAATTTTTTTGGTCTTTTTTGAGTCAGGGTCCCACTATGCAATTCAGGCTGGCCCCAAACTTGATACACTCTTCATGTTCAGCTTTCTTGAGTTCTGGGAATTACAGGGGTGTACCACCACAAACAGCTTTGTGAATGAAATATTAACAGCTATATCTAGTTAGTGAAGTATTAGAAGTGAGTGAATAGAACAATCCTGTTTAAACACAAGTCAAGTTAGTATCGTTTGTGTCTAGTTGTCCCCCCAAAGCCTCAGCAGTCATGGGCAGGGACTTCTAGAGTTTAAGACTGACTCATGATCCACTGCATTATGTATTTTAGCACTAATGGGATTATGGGTCTGAGTACTCCTGGGATTATGGGTGTAGCCTGAGGTGGATAGCCTGAATGTAACATAAGAGAGATGGAGAAATAGACTTGCTCTGTTGCTCTGTTGCCCTGGTTGATCAGTTGCCTCTGTCACCATTTGTTGCTGGCCCACCACCATGAACTGGATCCTCTCTGCCCTGTTCCACTCAGCCTTGGAGCAGCTGAATGTGGACTGAAACCTCCAGTAACTATGAGCTAAGTAAACCTTTTCTTCCTTTTTTTTTTTTTGCCAGCTCAGCCTGCCCAGGGGGGTGGGGCTGGCACAGCATGTGTTGCTGGGGATGGAACAGCGGTCCCTGGGGTTACCTAAACCTTCCTAAGCAGGCTCTTTAGACCACTGAACCATCTCGCTGGCCCTCCTTCCTTCTTTTTGGGTGTCAAGTATTTGCCCCAGCATTGAGAGAAGAGTAACTGAGACAATGTCATTCCTCAAAATCCCCAATTATTGGCCACCTCAGAATAAAAACAAAAGTTTTACGATAGAATTGTTGAAAATTTACTAAATGTACAAAAGTTTCATAATAAAATCTTGCCAAAAAGGAGATCGCTTAACCTAGAAAACCCTGTTCCCCTATCTTGCTTTCATTTTCTTCTGGTGTAGTTATTACTTTTTATAGATTGCTGTTTTATTATTTTTTAATTTATTTTTATTTGTTTGACACAAGGTTTCACCTACCTAGTTTGGACTCCTAATGATCCTCCTGTCTCAGCCTCCCCAGTGCTGGGATGACAGGCATGTGCCACTACACCCGGTTCCAAGGTCCACACTGTGTGTGGTACCAATGGCTGAACTCAGGTTCTTGTGCTTGCCAGGCAGACACATACGCTGCCAAGCTATCTCTCCAGTCCCATGCTTTATTTATTGTTCATTTCCTCTCACTAGAATGTAAGATCCACAGAGGAAGGAGCTTGATTCTTTGCACTGCTTTACCCCAAATACAGAGCAGGCAGCTTGCTGATAGGAGCTACAATGAATGGCTAGTGAGCTCAGGGAGGATTTACAGCAGTTGGTTGTCTAAATTCACTGGGTAGCAGCCTGTAAATTTTCCCAGAAGAGTTTACTGAGCTCCTTTTAAGTTCTTACAAAGTAAAAGGCAAGTGTGCTCAAACCCCACATTGACTCTGCACAAACTGACAAGCCTCATTTATAGCACTGGGTTTTGACTATAAGGTCTGCTTTCACTAGAACCATGTAACCTTGCATTTTCTGTGTCCTCAGCTCCTATAAAAAATTTTTTAGGGGCCTGGCGGGATGGCTCAGTGGTCTAAAATGCCTGCTTGGGAAAGCTTGGGTGGCTTCAGGGACCACGGTTCGATCCCCGGCACCACATGCTGTGCCAGCCCTGCCCTCTGGGTGGGCTGAGCCGGCCACAAAAATGAGTGAATAAACAAAGGTTCTGAAACAAGAAAAAAAATAAATAAAATTTAAAAAAAAAATTTTTTTTAGAGGAGTAACTTAAATACAAAATGCATTTGGAAGAGTTAAAAAAAAATTAAGGTTTATTGAAAATGTTAATGTTTAATTATTTGACCAATCTGGGATACCTATATCTATTAACCTAAACAGATTTGATGAAAATATGTAATACAAGCATTGTTAAATAAAAAGAAAGAAAGAAACAAACAAACAAACTAGGACCATGATGCCAGTTAACCTCACCCCTGATACCTAATGCCAGGAGGGAGTCTCACAGTTGATGGGAAGGAGTCCTAATAGACATAGGCTCAGACCACTCCTCAAATTCTAGGATTAGTACCTCTGGCTTTACCTGCTGGAAACTCTCCCAAGTGTACTATTCTCTCCAATAAAGAAGTCAGCCTTAAGAGTATATTTTAGGGCCAGAGATGTAGCTCAGTAACATAGCAATTACCTGGTAGGTGTGAGACCCTGAGTTCCATTGCTAGCACCAAAGGGAAAAAAAAGTATAACTTAATTGTCATACAATAAAGGACATCCTGAAAACTAGTACTATCTGACCAAGGCCCACATTATGAATCATTTTGCACATCTCAGGAAAGATCCAAGAGCCAGGACCATAACACAACATAGACTATCAACCTACTATAGGCTGATCTTAACTCCTGGCAACAAAATCATGTCTAACACACTAGTACCCAATTCATATTTGCTGAGTAGCTACTTTAAGGTTCATAAACTATTCCAGTTTAGAAAAAGACTAGATGGCTGTGGTTGCACATGCCTGTAATCCCAACACTCAGGGGTAAGGAAAGAGGATCCGCAGGAGCCTGGGCTACATGAGTTTGGCCAGCCTGAACTACAAAGCAGGACCTTGTCTCAAAAATAAAACAAAAACAAATCTAAAAAAAACAGACTGCAAAGCTCAACACAGTGATACATGCCTGTAATCCATGCTACTTGGGAAGCTGCAATAGAAGGATCACAAATTTCAGTCCAGCCTAGGCAACTTACTGAGACTTTAACTCAAAATAAAGGCTGGGACAATAGCTAAGTCATATACTGCTTATCTACCAAGGCTCTGGGTTCAAGTCCCAGAAATGGAAAAAGGAAACTTAATGCTCCTTACTTTACATTAACATATTCAGGATGGACAGTTGAAGGATAGACTATTTAGCAAGGAAAAAACAACTTAATATTGGTTCCCACCAAAAAAAAAAAAAACATGGTAAAAAGGAAAACTTATCTTTCCTGCTGGAAGCATATAAATAATAGAAGGATGCTCTTGTTCATTATCAAGAACTGGACAATCAATGGGCAACTCTAGGCAGCCCATCTCTTGCTTGTCAAATGAAAAATGAACAATGGAGCTTTTGCTATTTTTGAGTCTTGTAGAGAATGAAAATCACCTAAGCAGTCAGAATAGGATGTGCATGATCCTCCCCACAGGAAATCCTTATCAGCCCTGGGACTCTAATGGGCTACCTATAGAAGCCAACCCATATCCATTTCCTGAAGAAAGGCTTTGGACACTGTTCTTTTCCTCTCTCCCTGAACTGGCTTTTCAAATACAGTCACCTTCCTCCCTCTATACCATGTCTGTTGATTTGCGCGCTATTAGTGGGGTTAATATCTATATTCCATTCCAGCAACAGTATTTTTCTTACAGGAACAATCAAGACTTACATTTGCCATGTGATATGTTTCAAAGATAACCCTAGACAAAATTCATTTTAATTCTTACATTCTCACATCCCTCCCTTATTTGTAACCACGACATTCCTTAAGACTTGGGTGGGGACCGGCAGGATGGCTCAGTGGTCTAAAGTGCCTGCTTGGGAAAACTTGGGCGGCTGTAGGGACCATGGTTCGATTCCTGGCACCACATGCTGCGCCAGCCCTGCTGTTGGGGCGGGCTGAGCCGGCCATAAAAATGAGTGAATAAACAAATAAAGGTTCTGAAACAAGAAAAAAAAAAAATTTAATTAATTAAAAAAAAAAAAAAAAAAGACTTGGGTGATGTGCACATTACTTTAGCGCATAGATGTTTGTCAATGTCAAGGTAGATTAAAAACTTATAGTTTTTGCTCCCAGAAAATATTACAATCTAACTGGAATGTTTCCTACTAAAAAAATTTAAAAGAAGCTAAAATGGCTGTCATTTGGCCCTAATTCTTTTTTTTTTTTTAAAGACAAAGCCTCACTTTACAGTTCAAGCAGGCTTTGAACTCATTGTGTAATCCAAATTGCTCGAAGTCACTGCAATCCTCCTGCCTTAGCCTCCCAAGTACTGTGATTATAGGTGTGTACCACCACGCTAGGCATTTGGTTATAATCTTTTTTTTTTTTTTTTTTTATGGCCAGCTCAGCCTGACCTGGGAGTGGGGCTAGTGCAGCACGTGCTGGATCTAACTGCAGTCCCTGTGGTTTGGGCTATAATCTTTATGGTGATAATTTCTGTGCCTATGTAGTCCCAAGAGCTGGGCTAATTTCATTTTCATCACTATTTGCTTTCTTTTATTATTATTATTTTTTTTTACTTTTTTTTTTTGGGGGGGGGGTGCCAGGGATGGAACTCAGGACCTTGCACTTGCCAGGCAGGCACTTGTGCCCCTGAGCGATCTCCCCAGCCCCAATCTGGTTTCTTTTAATGCAGGTAGATATACACAATGTTTTTTGCAATGTAAGCTTGACTAAAACTAACCATGCTTATGTAATTAGTATGACAAAAGCTGTACCAAGGCTTAAGTAGTACTCTTCTAGATAGTTCTGCAATTTCACCCACTACCATTTGTAGTGGTCCTGATTATATATTTATTTTTACCTCAGAGTTCTGCTGAATTACAGACACATATGTTATACAGACTCCAGTAGGTCCTACTTGTGATTCTAAATCTATGCGTATTTCTGTATTAAACTGCTCCATTATCTGTGTAGTCACTGAAATAAACACTGTATTCCACCCCCAGCTGTCTCTTCTTAGTTTAAATGAGGTATTATTAAATTTTTCATTTACTTCCAGAAATTACTCAAGTATTTTTCCATTCCCTGGCCACAGTTTATCAGGCATACAGTATCACATTTTCCTCTATTTCTCTTCTATAAGCTACTACCATGGTCTTTTCCCAAAGTCTGAGCTCAGTACTCTCACACTTAATCCTTGGCTCCTATTGCATCCTTTGTGAAGTTCAAACTGCTTTGCATGGCAAACAATGACATTTATCATCTACTTCTAGCTAATCCTATTAAATGGTATCATACTCTACTCTAAAATTTCATATTCCATCCACAGTGAACATCTCATATAACTTTCTAGCTACTCCTGGATAGGTAAAAGTAGTAAATGTACAGTGGTTAAATTAGAACACAATTTAACAAGTGATCAAAGTTAACATTACCACTGAGGCACAGATCCACTTGTGTATGCCCCCAGGTATGGCACCTTGAGGATACACCCAGGAATCTAGAATTTGAATTTTATTAAGAAGACATGAAATGAACCAAACATGGAGCAAAAAATTTCCAAAGAACTCTATTCTTCAAAGATGTCAACATCGGGCCCGGCCGGATGGCTCAGGGATCTAAAGCCCCTACTTGGGAAAGTTTGGGCGGCTGCAGGGACCTCGGTTCGATCCCCGGCACCACATGGGGCGCCAGCCCTGCCCTTGGGGCGGGCTGAGCCGGCCATAAAAGTAAATAAATAAACAAAAATTCGTAAACAAAGATGTCAACATCACATGTGACAACTACTTTAAGAGGAAAAAGTGTGTGTGTGTGTGTACATGTTAGTTAAAAAAAAAACTGGACCAAGTATTATAGTTTTGCCTACATATACTGCAGTGTTCTTAATACTAGTCCTTTTCTTACAACTTTTCTGTAATTGCAAAAATTTCCAAGGAATATTTTTTTTAGGACTGAGTTAAGACACTTTACAATAAGAAACCCAAATACTTCTTTCAGAATTGCTGTCAAATAACTGTATTATCTACAGGCTCCTGAGAGCTTTATACTCAAATCTTCTCTATTTACTACTTGTAAACTAGTTTCAGTATGCTCATTTCATTATATGAAGACTTCTGTACTTAAATAATTTCAGCAAATGTACAAAGGCACAAACAATGCCACTGTTTAGGTATAAACAATGTTGAATAATTTCCTTAACTTATACAAGGACTGGGGAGATAGCTCAGTAGAAGAAGCGCCTGCCTGGCAAGTGTGAGGTTCTGAGCTCAATCCCCAGTACCGTCAAAAAAAAAAACCTTACACATTTTATATCATGTTAAAATGTACTCTGATCACCAAATGAATAATTCAACATTTCTTAATGATTTATTTAAATGTTTGATGGGAACTAGTTTTTAATTTGTTTAGTACAAAGTATGTACACTTTAATAGGAAGTTATAATTTTGTTATAATGTAATTATGTAAAAATCATGCTCTTCTACAACAGACTATCAGATTTTGGGAATCCCAACCTTCTTGACTTCTTTTACTGTGAAACTCACAAAGTATTTTTAAGTTTACTTTAAAACAAAACAAAACAGGCCGGGCGTGGTGGCTCACGCTTGTAATCCCAGCACTTGGGAGGCTGAGGCAGGAGGATTGGTGTGAGTTCGAGACCAGCCTGGGCTACAAAAGTGAGCTCGAGGCCAGCCTCAACTGCATAGTGAGACCCTGTCTCAAAAATACAAAAAAATAAATAAATAAATAAATAAAATAAAATAAAATAAATAAAACAAAACAAAAAAGCACTTGGGAGGCTGAAAAACAGGATCACTACAAGTCTAATCTGTGTAGTGAGACCCTTTAGATCCTGTACTATTACATTTACATTAAAAAAAAAAAAAAAGAACTGTATTTTGATCACAAATTCTTTAGCACTGTGAACTGTCCTTTATGGACAATGATATACTATAGTGTAAGAGCATGACAGTCAAATGCAGCCAACCATCTGTTTTTATAAGTAATTTTATTAGAACATAACCAATGTTTGATAAAGACTAAATCCTGTGAATGTGAAGGTTAAAATATTCACATCTAACTTTATACCCTAAATGAGCTGAATTTCCTCTGAAGATTTTTATCGCTATATCCATTTTGTAGGGCAAGTGAAGTTCAGTAAACACTACCTGCCCAAGGAAAAATTAGGATTCAGATTGAGGCCTGACTCTAGAATAACCTAGTCTTACTACTGTGGCTTCATTTCTCTTTTATTTATTTTTGCTTCCCTCATGTACTAAATTCTGGGTGATAAGAAAGAGATATGAGAATGACTTTAAACAGCTTAAATCCACTTAATTATCATAAAGTGCCAATAGTGCAATTAAACCTGAATAATGAGGTTTTGTCCTAAAAGGAAAACATAGTAACAGAGCTTCTAAGGAAGCAAACAGCTTTTTATTGAAAGGTAAAAGTTTGGTTTTCCTATGTTATTATCAAATTCTTGGCTGCTGGGGTAAGACTGGGGTGACTTGGCTGGAGAGCCCACAGAGAGGGCTCTGCATTCCTGTTGTGGGCCATGAGCCACTGGTTTGCCACCACTGGCTTAAGTGATGATTAACAGCATCATGGTGTAAGGACGACTGGAAAGTTACAGTTCATCAACTTAAGGAAAAAAGACCAGACCTCCTAACTTCTCACATTTATGGAATTCTCTTTAGTGTGTTCATCTGATTAGAATTTGTAAGGCGAGAATTCATGAGGCTTAACTGCTGGTAATGTCTAGACATTCTGCCTATGAAGGACAGCATAACTAATCACTCATCAACCCTACATGTTCTCAGTAAAAGATAAAGTAGAATTTTCTTTAAAACACTACTTTGCCATATAAAAAAACCACAACAACATTACTTTTCCCTGTTTTTGACACCACTGGTACTATTATTAAACTTACCAAAAAAGCCAATGGACACACTAAATTAATGTACTACTGAAATAAGGACCCATGTGACAATTTGGTTGAAACTGTTAAGTTAGATTAAATTTGCCATGTCCTAATTCTTCTACTAAAAACAACAGATTTAATTATTTTCTATTCCAATTAAGCAATGTTGCAAACATGATTTAGCTGTTGTTTTATATAGATGCAAGATTTGTGTATGTTAGATAACTATGAAATACTTATACACTGCTGGTATAAGGAAAAGACAGCTTATACAGTGTACCATTTATTTTCACTTATAAAAACAGATGGTTGGCTTCAGACAAGCAAAATACCCTTACGTATTTTTTTAAGTTATTACACAATCTCTTGGTTTCAACCAAGTTATAAAATCCCAAGCATCATTTTTGATATTTATAATATAACCTTCCTATAGTGACTATAGAAGGGACGGTTCCAAAAACTTTAATTATGTCTGTTTTCTTTTTTTTTTTTTTTTAATTATTTATTTTTTATTCTTGTTTCAGAACCTTTGTTTGTTTAGTCACTCATTTTTATGGCCGGCTCAGCCCACCCCCCAGAGGGCAGGGCTGGCGCAGCATGTGGTGCCGGGGATCGAACCGGGGTCCCTAAAGCCGCCCAAGCTTCCCAAGCAGGCGCTTTAGACCACTGAGCCATCCCGCTGGGCCCCTATGTCTGTTTTCTACATTTGTTAAAACTTACTTTCTCTTTATACTAATGAACAGAAGATACAAGTAAATATTTGAAAATTTCAAATTATTCTAATTAGCTTAGTATTATTTGGTATTCTCTTTAAACTGTAATAAAACATGTATAGAAAAATTTCCGATTCACTTTATATGCTTTATCAAATGGTAATTCATATGAAAGGCATATCTTATTTATCATCACATACTCTGATCAGAAATGTTGCTTGAGCCAGGCGTGGTGCCGCACGCCTGTAATCCCAGCACTCGGGAGGCTGAGGCAGGAGGATCAGTGTGAGTTCGAGACCAGCCTGGGCTACAAAAGTGAGCTCAAGGCCAGCCTGAACTGCATAGTGAGACCCTGTCTCAAAAAAGCCAAAAAAAAAAAAGAAATGTTGCTTGGTACCCCAATTCTGCGATTTACTAATTGTGGGCTGACTTCTTGAAAATTCAATTTCAATTAGTAAAACTAGGTAACTGATATTTTAAGAAATTTTAGTAAATCCTAATATATTTAAATCACTATATTGTTAATTGGTATTTACAATCATGAGAAAGCAATTAATTGTACATAAACATCATAGTACAGGAACTAATGAAAATCTTTTGATTATTAAAATTAATTTAACATCTGCTTTCCTACTAGTAAAGGGCAGAAGATGCTATCTAATTTACAAGACAGTTCTGAGAATTAAAAGAAATTGTGCCCAAGACAGACATAGTCACAGAGGCCTATCTATGACCTCAGCACTCTGTGAGACCGACACAGGAGCATCACAAGTTAGAGCAGCCTCCACAATGTAGTGACCTGGCAAGGCACTGTCTCAAAAAATATATACATACATATATACATACACACACACATAGCTTTAATGGATTTACTAACAAATTATAATGGCCTAAAGTAAAAATGCAAATAGTTTTATTGTAACTATACATGAATAAAGTGTAAAACTAATTCCAAGTTCACCCTTTCTTAAAATATCCTTCATCCTACCAACCTTAAAAACATTTGCTTTTTTATGGCAGACTGTCACTTCAAATGATTTAACCTCTGTAGATTATCAAATCCTCCTGAAGAATTTTACTTTATTTTTATTTATTTATTAATTTATTTATTTTGGTGGGATTGGGGATTGAACTCAGGTCCTTGCATTTGCCAGGCAAGCACTTATTCTACTGAGCTATTTCCCCAGCCCAAGAATTTTATTTTATTTATTTATTTCTTGTCTTTTTGAGACAGAGTCTTGCTATGCAGTTCAGGCTGGCTTTGTGCTCACTTTTGTAGCCCAAGCTGGTCTTGAACTTGCACTGATTCTCCTACCTCAGCCTCCCAAGTGCTGAGATTATAGGCGTGCAACACCATGGCCCAGCTTGAGATGTGAAACTTTTCTAATGCTTTCCACCTGTCATTACCTTGGAGATACAGACTTTTATATCATCTTGGCTCTAGCAAACTGGCAATAATGCAAAAAAAGATACACATACAAGAAATAAACTTGTGGGGCCCGGCGGGATGGCTCAGTGGTCTAAAGCTCCTGCTTGGGAAAGTTTGGGCGGCTTCTGGGACCACGGTTCAATCCCTGGCACCACATGCTGCGCCAGCCCTGCCCTGGGGCGGGCTGAGCCGGCCATGAAAATGAGTGAATAAACAGACAAAGGTTCTGAAACAAGAAAAAAATAAAAAAATAAAATAAAATAAACTTGTGATATTACATGTCACTAAGACTTTGAGGTTGTTAGTACAATGTTGCTGATCCTAATAAATATAAATTGGTACATATAAATGGGATATTGTTGTAACAGAAAACAAAACCTTGTAATATAGCAATGCTATATAGCAAACTATATAGCATTGGCTTGAAGGCCAGGAGAAAACAGCTCAGAAGTGAGAAGGACAGTAATCTTTATCATTCAGTACAAATTATTTGGTAAAAGTCAAGTTATGAAAACTTCAAAAGCAGTAATGTCTTTAATAAACCTGTATGCAGCTCTAACAGAGGAAATTTAGAAACCATGTTAAATGGGTGGGCAAGATAGCTCAGCAGACTAAGCACCTGCTTACGCAAGTGCAGGGATTGGGGTTTGAGCCCCAGCACCACATGCCACACCCCCACAATACTGAACTGACACCAAGTCCAGACATGGTGTCGCATGCTTATAATCCCAGTGCTGGGGAGGTTGAAAACAGAAAGATCACTAAAAGTTTGAGCTGTATAGTGAGATCCTGTAGCAAATACATTACAACTGAATGTTAAAATGGTGCACTAGTTGTTGTGTGTTTACTATTATAAGAAAGGCTCTAGAGACAAAGATGCAGGTCCTCTATGGTTCATGGTAGACACATTCAGTAGACATATAGTGAAAACTACTGGCAGACTGGACTAAAACACCTTAGAAACTTACAACATTGTGCTGCCAACAAACCAAACCACCACCAAGAGTCTGGATTAAAAATCCAACAGAGGGGCCCGGCGGGATGGCTCAGTGGTCTAAAGCGCCTGCTTGGGAAAGCTTGAGCAGATTCAGGGACTGAGGTTCGATCCCCGGCACCACATGCTGTGCTAGTCCTGCCCTTGGGGCGGGCTGAGCCGGCCATAAAAATGAGTGAATAAACAAAGGTTCTAAAACAAGAAAAATAAATAAATAAAATTTAAAAAAAAAATCCAACAGATTTAGAGATAGGCTGAGGTCGCCAACTTTATATAGGCAGGAAGCAAGACTATAAAGTGTTCTGGTTCTCAAAGAGAGTTTATTTTCCAAACCCACTTCAGATGAAACCAAGACAGATATAAAACAGGAATAGCTTGTTTTATATGTCTATGTCAACACTGGAGGAAAAAAAACAAAACAAAACAACAACAACAAAAAAAAAAAAACAGTGGACTGAAAAGCTTGTTGATGGTGGGCAAACAAGACTATTCCCCATACTCCCTTTAAAGCAGCAGTTCTCAACCTGTGGGTCATGACCCCGGCGGGGGTCAAATGACCAAAACACAGGGGTCGCCTAAAGCCATTCCAAATCATAACTGTAGCACGGCATTAGAAAGATTGAGAACCACTACTTTAAAGGAATCCTTCTTGGCTGGGCGTGGTGGCGCACGCCTGTAATCCCAGCACTTGGGAGGCTGAGGCAGGAGGATCGGTGAGAGTTCGAGACCAGCCTGGGCTACAAAAGTGAGCTCAAGGCCAGCCTGAACTGCATACTGAGACCCTGACTCAAAAAGACAAAAAAAAAAAAAAAAAAAAAAAAAAAAAAAAAAAAAAAAAAAAAAAAAAAAA